>JASPKZ010002015.1:0-95738 GCA_030220185.1 Diploptera punctata
ACACATACGGTATTTGCATAAATATTTCAGGTTGTTTTACTAGTAAAACTTAGTGGCTTTATACAAATTTCTCCACTGTATCTCGCTGTTAGTCATCTCCATTAACCTGCCTCTTCGTCTCTCTTTGGTCCAACATTTTTCCTAAGAATTTCGTTCTCAAATACTCGTAACCTCTTTGCTCCTAAAATTAAGAGACCATGTTTCGTATGTTTTATGTACATTTTGTTTTATGTACATTTTGTTTGTTTTTAAGGGAAGTTGGGATGAAAAGTCTCTCTACAATGAATAATAATATCATGCCTTTCCAGAGGTGAATCTATATATAATTGTTCCATTCGTGTTTGTAATATTGTTCCTACCTATTTGAATTTACCACATACAGTATTCAAAAATTTCCCTCATTTGTAATTAGCTGTCCATTTTCATTATATAATGCATTTCTACATGTGATAATATTTTTAGTTTTATTGGGTATACTTCCAGTCCTAATGTATTCGTATTATTTAATAAAATGTGTATGTTGGCTTTTAGTAGGACTATTTTCTGAATATCACCTTACACCTATACCAACAGTTTACTAATACCACTGCGTAGTACGCCTTCTTTAAGCTCTATGGATTTGATTACATGCTCTAGTATAAAATTGAATAGCAGAGGAGATAATACATTGCCTTGTTTTAACCCATTTGTGATTTTTAAAAATATCAGGAAACTGTTCTTTGAACCAATTAGATTTTATCTGCCCGTTTAAATATTTATTGAAATGTGCTTATTTTAGAGATATTTACGATAGTGTAAATGAACAAGTAAGAAACTTTGAATTAGGTCTTATTACAATTTTAAACATAACATGACATGTAAACAAGTTTATATTGTTCATTGTACTTAGTGAAAAAATACAATAGTAGAGCTGAGAATTGTCAAGAATACACCGACGTATACTTTTGCTAGTGCAAAATATCTATATATACACATTTCTGAAATGAAATTATTTTTTTATTCAAGGCATTATGTAGAAACTAGTTAATTAAAAAAAGCATTTCGTAAATATTGTAGCAACTGAAAATTGTATTGAGAAAACCAAAAATTTCCTATTAAATACATTGTTCGTTAAAATAGAAAACTTTTTATTATGTAAACACATATTCAAATTTTCTGCACAAGTTATATTTATAATATTTCACATACTTGTACGATAAGCATGATTTCCTGTGTTTATATAATCGTAGATTTGGCACCTTCATAAATATTTTATAAATATCCCACTAAACATAAAATCCATGTTTTCTCCTTATTGCCGTCGCAGAATGAACCTACTACCACCACTAACGAAAATAATAATAATAATAATAATAATAATAATAATAATGATAATGATAATAATGCCGACAGGTTGTCCTAATAGGCTATCTTTGTGGCGTTCTCTTCTAGGATTTGCAGAATTTTAACCCAATTCTGAAATTGGGGTGTGCGTCTTGAAAGTGGAATTACTTTATCCGATAATATGATGGGTGAAAAATGATAGCGAAGCAGTAGGACAGTTCTTAAACCTAAACGTAACTTAAGTTCCTAGACAATTGGCTGCTATAAAATAATTTCCTTTAAGGAGAAATTCCTATGCCCTGAGAGGAATCTTATCCATATGAACTGAAGTCAGAACCTCTAACCACATGACCGAGACTGTTCATACAAAAAGAATAACAACAACAACAATAATAATAATAATAATAAAATAATAATAATAATAATAATAATAATAATAATAATAATAATAATAATAATAATGATGATAATAATAATGATGATATATAATAATGATGATAATAATAATGATGATAATAATAATGATGATAATAATAATGATGATAATAATAATGATGATAATAATAATGATGATAATAATAATGATGATAATAATAATGATGATAATAATAATGATGATAATAATGATGATAATAATAATGATAATAATAATGATAATAATAATAATAATGATAATAATGATAATAATAATGATAATAATAAGTTATTACATAACATTAAATACCTTTAATAATAATAATATTAATATTATTATTAATATTAATAATAATATTATTATATTATTATGGTGGAAAGGAATGGGAACCTACCACACCTACAATTCCCTAGTAAAGCTGCAAGCATAGCATGAAAATGCTATGATTGCAGTGAAGGATCTGCCTTCGGGCAGAATTACTATGAATGGATATTATTATTATTATTATTATTATTATTATTATTATTATTATTATTATTATTATTATTGTTATTATTATGAGCCACATGGTCTTAATAGGAAGTCAGATATAATAAGAACAGTTTATTCTCTTAGACTGAGATGGGCAGGACATGTGGGCACGAATGAGGAATGAAATAGATGCATGGAAGGTTCTCCTAGGAAAACCAGAGTGAGAACGCTCGGTTGGTAGACAAAAATGAGGGGAGAGAATAACATTAACGATGGTTTGAGCAAAGTACGTTATACAGGAGACGACTGGAAAACATTACCTAGGGTAGGAAAGTATGGAGAGCTTATATGCGTACGGCTATGAACCTACGATTTCGATAGTGCCAATGAGTTTATTATTATTATTATTATTATTATTATTATTATTGTGTTTTAATAATGTAACAAAGTAAATAACAATATGTCAAGTGCCAAAAATATTAAAGTAAACAATGTAATATTAATAACTAATAAACAATAAATTAATAAATAAAATAATAAAAGGTAAATATTACTCTCCTATGTCTGAATTGTGATAAGTTGTGTGGGGGACAGATGTCACCCAGTGTAAGAATATTATCGGACTTCTGCTCTCAATTAACTGTAACTTAAAATTATCCATCCATCCATAGTAATTCTGCCGAAGGGCAGATCTTTCACTGCAATCATAGCATTTTCATGCTATGCTTGTAGCTTTACTAGGGAATTGTAGGTGTGGTAGCTTCCCGTTGCTTTCCACACCGGTGAAGGATGACGATGATAATGATAAGGATGATGATGATGAAGGCCATATGATTTTTGGGACCGTTTGGGCCTTAAAGTTTTCCTGACATTTGTCTTACAGGTGAGAAAAAATCCCGATAAAAACCTCACTCAGAAAAACTGCCTCGACCGGGGATCGAACACGGAGCCACTGCGTGACAAGGCAGAACGCTACCTCGAGACCACAGCGGTGGACACATAAAATTAAGTGTTATGGATATTGATTTTTACACTATGTTGCAAATATACAGAACTATGCAAGCCCAAATTTAATTTATTCATATTATTAACACCTAGGTAAGAGTTTGGGGGACAGGTGTCCTCCTACACTATCAACAATTAAAATAACATTTTTTTACACGGCCTTCATTTGTTTATTTTTTTATGTCTGGATCTATAATCTGTTACATGATATGCGATATATTGAAGAAGGTTAGATAATCGAAAGAACTCTAATTTATTTTAAATTCCTTCTCTTTTGTAAATAATAATAATAATCATCATCATCATTTCCAACCGCTTGGCCATTTTGACAATTGTTTCCCATCTCATTCTAGCAAAAAAAAAAAACTGTTCCAGTCTTTGTCCTCCTCTATTATTTTAAGATCCTTAGTTTCTCCATGCACCCGTCCACTTCTTTGTTGGCCTTCCATTGCTTCTCTTATTATAAATTCTTAATTTTAACAATCTTAATGATATGCATATATCTGGCATTCTGTTCAGGTTTCCTTGCGATTATATACGTTGAACTTTACGAAGTTTCACTGCGTCCTGTTTTTAAAATAAATTATATATTTCAGATTTAGAACGTATTCTCCATTCTTGATGATCTTTCATGACTTCTCAAAATAACCTTCTTAAATTTTTGGAACGCAGAAAGGCATTCTAGCCTATGCATTACTAAATTAGTTTTAGTACAAATAACGTCTCTCTCTATGAAAACTGCATTTTTTGAATAGTTCGAAATAATTATTGGGTCTCCATTTATCATTAAATTTTACTTCAACTTTATATAAGTTTGAAAACATGAGAAACAACTGGTATGAACATGTTAAAAGAAAGCCTACAAATAGATTCCCTCAGCTGTTATTAAAATACAAACCAATGGGAAGATTCATTAAAACCCACTTGATGTGAAAACAGGCCAAAAACCTAATTTCATGAAGTAGAAGAGGAGGAGGAAGAAGAAGAAGAATAATAAGAAGAATTTTATATAAGATTAAAATGAATCCTAAATTTTTCTGAGAGCAAGCCTATTTATTTTATGTCCCTCGTAATGCGGTTTTCTGCAAACTATTTATCGAGAACGCAGAGTAAGATATTGCTTCTGATGATAGCGAATAGCCGGATGCATAAACAGCAGGCGTGCCTTGTGGTACAGTATATTTTGCTGATTAACTGGTGAATAGTTCTGTTAAGGGTTGCCACCCTCCCTTACACCTCCCTGAGATACGGCTGAGGGCGTGTCGGCACCCCACTTGACTAATTGACTTGTGGTGGGAGATGCTAGGGATGGGATCGTTCTGGCAATGGGGTGGGAGTGAAATGAATTAGTTACTTTGTTCAGTAACTGAAGACTCTAGGAGGAGAATATGGCTAATTCTCGGCTTCACAACACACTTCTCCACATTTTCATTTTAGTAAACAGTGCTAAATAAGTTTACACAAAAAATAAATCAGGGTAATGAGAGTGGTTAAGGAATTTAATTAACAAAAACGGGTTTCTTTAGTGACGTTCTATGCATTTTGAAGTTCAGTGTGTATTTCATGCAACATCGCTATTTGGCAGTAAACGGCTACGAAGTTTTCGATATTATTTTTGAGTCTGTTATGTTATTTATACTTAGGAAAAATATGTAATTCCATCCATAGTAATTCTGCCCGAAAGCAGGCCCTTCACTGCAATCATAGCATTCTCATGCTATGCTTGTAGCTTTACTAGGGAATTGTAGGTGCAGTAGCTTCCCCTTGCTTCCACACCGGTGAAGGATGGTGATGATGATGGACATATGATTTAGGGGACCGTTTGGGCCTTAAAGTTTTCCTGACATTTGTCTTACAGGTGAAGAAAAAACCCGATAAAAACCTCACCTAGAAAAACTGCCCCGACCGGGAATCGAACCCGGGCCCGCTGCGTGACAAGGCAGCACGCTACCTCGAGACCACAGCGGTGGAAAATATGTAATTAGATGTTTTTAACTGAATTTGTTTATTTATTTATTATCAATTTTGTCTTCAGTCAATATCTGGTCTTGAGAATGACAGCTTGGCTGTGGAAACTTGTTGACCATTTTAAAACATTAATTGGTGAAATGGGCATATTGACTGTGTATATATATATATTTTAATATTTTATCACCAAGAAGATCACTTGTGTATTAAATATATTTTTATGTTTATTATTCTTCTCCATTGTCGGTACTTTATACGTACATTTATATTACGCCTCGCAGAATTACAGTGGCACATACTTTTCTTTGGCCACACAAGTACATGGAAGACCTGTCTGAATGAGTGATTAAATCAAATCAGGGTATTCTCAGGGACAAAACAACATGTAAGATAATACGCCACAAATCCATATTAAATATGGCAAATATTGTGTTGATGATCATTATAATGGCCAGAAGATATCTGGGGTCGTTAGAGGCTGATATTTGTCTTACAGGTTAGGAGAAAACCTCAAAAAAAAAAAAAAAAGATCACCTCACAAACATTTCCGACCGGGATGGAAAACCGGGGCCCGCTACGTACCAGATGGCGACACTACCCCGAGAACACAACGTTGGATATATTCTTTTGCAATTAACTTTGTATTATACAACTTGTTACAACAGCATGGACTCTCGTTTTAATTTCTGGTTCTAAAATCATAAGGCAGAGTAACTTAACAAATAACATCGCTCTGGTTCGATCAGCTCTTTCTATTCTATGTCTACACAGTGACGGATATTTTAAGGGTTAATAATATTAGTATTAATAACAGTGATATAATAATAATAATGATAATAATAATAATGATGATAATGATAATGATATTATTGATAATGTTAATATCGATAATCATAATACTGTTAATAATAATGATAATATGATCAATAATAATGATAATATTGATAATAATAATGATATTAATAATAATAATGATAATATTAATATTGATAATGATAATATTGATAATGGTAATATCGAAAATGATAATCGATAATGATACTATTAATCTATCTATTATAATCTATGTCATAATAATTATTATGATATTAATAATCATGATAATATTAATACTAATAGAAATAATAATAACAATAATAATTTCACTTAACCAGTGAAATAAGTATCGCAGTGTGCTTTTTATACATTATAATTACTCGAAACTAGCTAATATTAAAGACCACTAATATTAGAATACACATACAGTAAAGATAATAGTTTCAAATTCTACATTAGTAACAAATGTATCTATAAATTATATGTAATTTATAAAGATATATAAAATTTTACAGTAATAATATTACAGTAACAAAATTTATACAAAGAATATATTTATGACAGTTTTCTTAAGATCATGTATTGTTGGATGGCGGTAATTGAAATATAAATTTTACAAGTCGTAAAATCCGTTACCTGTATTTTATGAAGTTAATAGTATTACATAACGGAATAATAATATTCCATTCTCCTATGCAACGATCCTAAATAAAAACAGTCTATTCTTGTTTCATTTAATCAACAATAACATATAGTTGACCGGATTTTATTGAATAATTCACTAGCAATTTTATTGCGAGGGAATAAATTAAGGATCAATCCGAATGACGACTTTTATTTGGTTTCGACTGTTTACTGAATGAAATACAAATGCGATTATAAAATATTAATTCTCGCGGTTAGTCCGCCATTTAAATTTCCAGTGAAACTGATGGTTTGAAATAAAACTATCTTTATCGCTGCAAAACAAACTGTTTAATTATTTCGTCTAAATTCTTTTTAACAATTACAGCCTGTGATATATGATGTTGTTGAGAGATGAACAGACAGGTGGATGGAAAAGACTGCATAACAATGAATTACATGGTCTTTATAGGAAGCCAGATATAATAACAGTTAAGTCTCATAGACTGCAATGAGCAGGACATGTGGAACGAATGGGGAATGAAAGACATGCATGGAAGCTTCTTGTAGGAAAACCAGAGGGAAAACGCCCAGTTGGTAGACCAAGCATGAGGTGGGAGAATAACATTGAGTATGATTTGAGGGAAGTAGATTATTTAGGGAATGATTGGAAAACATTGGCTCAGGATAGGGATGTATGGTGAGTTTATGTCCGAGCGGCCATGAACCTATGGGTTCGGTAGTGCCAGTGAGTTTAGTTTTAGTTTACTTTAGATATATGATGTTGAGAATTAAATTCTTGAATAATTTTATTTGCCCTGCCGTAGCGTAGTGGTTAAGGCACTGCGCTACAAGCCGGAAGGTCGAGGGTTCGAGTCCCGGTGGGGTCAGGATGTTTAAACTGACCCAAACCTTGTGGCGGCACTATGACCCTAGGGCCGACTCAGCCTCTTACGGAAATGAGTACCAGAAGCTTGTTCTGGGGTAAAGGCGGCCGTCACGCAGGGCTGATATCCCGGCTGACATAAAGTGTCGATTGTCCAGAAAAATTGGGAGCCTTAACCTCCTACTACCCCAAAGACCTCCTGAGGCCTGTAGTGGGATCACTTTACATTTACCTTTGATGACGTTTAATTCTAGTTGTTATTTTTATTTGTTACTTACGTAATTTATATTAAAATCTTACACGACAGCTCTTTATACGCACAGGAGACTGAAATGTTTGATGCCACTATATGACAGAAGGTGGTAGTGGGAGTCATTTGGTTAAAATGACGCAGTTCCTACACTTACTTTAAGTTTCTTAACCCGAATTCATTTATTCCCATCTTATGTAGCTAAGTTCACTCGTGACTGAATTGACTCAATTTTATACCATATAGGCCTACCAAGGAGAAAAAAAAGTGGTACAGCTATACCTCTTAGCATTGATAACACTGGCAAAAAAGTTTCCTGACTTCATGAGTCAAATAATACTAATTCTGGATTGAAAAACGAGTATAACATATATACTTTTTTTTGGATTTAGTGTCTGTGATATAAAATATGTGGAAGTATTTTATTTCCACGATTTGGAGGAAGCGATTACATGTTAATTACATATACCAATAAATAACATTGAAAGGCCATTTGAATTTTTTTATGGCAGTTCATTCTGAGAGTTGTAAATTGATGGAAGAATAGCTGGGAGGTAGTTGGGTCGAAGAGAATCATGCGGCGACTTCGTGATATCGTCGTCTTTTGGCTTACCTATTTGATTTCCGTAGCATCCCTACACAAAGTCCAGCAGTAATTCGCAAGCATTGTTTTATTTTAACGGCCCTGATATATTTGTTTCGTAACAGAGATATCCTGATGGAATCTTTCTGCGTGTTCATCACTGACAGCTCCACAAATAGAAGGGATAAAATCTAGGTGGAAATGGAGAAAATGGATTGTAAGGAACATATTGCATACGACTTGGTGGTATGTTTGCAGAAATATTTTTTCCAACTGAGTACAATTTTCTTATATTTTGTTGACTAAAAAACGGTGAATAACTTCCTTCAAGGCTTCCCAATCTTTCTCTTCTTTCTCCTTCAAAACTTGATCAAACGCAGGTTCCTTTACAAGTTGTCAAATATGTAACCCAACAAAAGTACTTTTCTCAACTTTTGCAACACTTAATTTCGGAAATATGTTTCTTACATACTTAACGGTCTGTCCTTCTTAGTTCACACCTTGTCGGAATTTTTTTACCAAATCCAGCTTTATATGTAGGGGTGGAAAAAGAACGACAGGCTCGGCAGTGATATTTATCTCGCTAGGGTTAAGATTTCTTTGTAGGCAAGTCAACTTGAATATAATGTTATTTCCTATCTCTACTGTCGCACATACATAAAAAATCAGCAGTATTTAGTACACCCCAGTTGAATTCCTAAGAGTACAGCGATGATCGTTAGATAGCCCACATTTTTCACTTGTGTCCATCATATTTGATTGATTCGGGGAGGGCTGTCATGTTTGCATAAGTCCCCTTCATGTAAACTGCATGACCAACAGAAATAGAAGGAAGACGGTTGCCGTTGTGAAGTGACACAAAGTAAGTTTTGGAGAGATCTGTGAATAACCTCCATTCAGCTGGATAATGGTTCAAATTCAAGAATTTCAACAAGCCATTACGTTGCAGATTGTTTTTATTCTAAAGAAAAGAAACGGGTCCCTGTGATATTGTGTGTATTCTGAGACCATAACATAACGTTGGAGAAGATTTCATTGGTGTAGTCTTGACCCTAGAAGTTTTGCCGTCCCCTTTGACAGGTCAATGTCTCGGATGAGATAACTCAATTCCTCTTGACTCAGTCTGTGCGGTTTATCACCTTTTCCTCAAAATCAAGTTCATGGCTACTTCTTCCACACTGTCTTGATTTCAGACTTCAAACATAAATTTCGGTGGAGTAGGAACACTCAAAGAAAAAATTCCCCAAATTTAAATTGTAATTAAAAAAAATATGTCACTGCATCTCTAAAGCAAGGGCAAATCGGTTCTTTTATGGTGATTGTTTTAAATTCAGCAGGTGGAAATACATACTAATTATATATTTTTTTAGCCCGAAACATTTTCAATGTCGGACAGTGTAATTACGCCACAGAGAAAGTCTGTTTACTTGTATATAATTTTATAAAATGTTGTACACAGTGTTTGTATTATAGGCTTACATAGTAGTTAGCTATTTGGTATGTAGGCATATAGGGAGCCAGATATAATAAGAACAGTTAAGTATCGTAGACTGTGATGGGCATGGCATGTGGCACGTATGGGGTGAAAGAGATGCATGGAATCTTCTTGTAGGAAAACCATAGGGAAAACGGCCAGTTGATAGATCAAGGATGAGGTGGGAAAATAACATTATCCATGATTTAAGGGAAGTAGATTACTCAGGGATGATTGGAAAACATTAGCTCAGGATAGGGATGTATGGAAATCTTGTGTACGCACAACCATGAACCTACTTGTTGGATAGAGCCAGTCAGTTAGTTAGTTATTCTAATTGCAGATAGTTCAACTTCTTCCGCTTCTTCGGCTTAAAGGGACTCGATCGGCCAGGAGAGTATTTTTAACTCTGGATTAGATACATACTTTTTACAACACAGGATCTTGGAGAGCCTACCCAAATGAGTGATCAACTTAATTCTGGGATAATCTCTGAGACAATACGAACATTTAAGACAAGATACACCATTCACTCATACCTTTACGCTAACAATGCGAATATGATAAGGATAATTATGGTGACCAAACCCTGTTCGTGGACTTTTTAGGTATTTAATATTCTCGATATTCCTTTTACTTCCCGAATAAATCTCATCCAGAAAACTTATTCCAACCGGAAATTGAACCTGGGGCCGCTGATCCCGAGGAAATAAAGTTATTGAGAAGACTCGAAGGTGGATTGTTTTAAAAATATTAGAGACGAAATGAGCAAATTGGTTTATACTTGCTACTTTTTATGATGTAGTACGCTACTTTCTTCTTCTTAATAAGATTGATACTTTCTTTCTGTCGTTTGTCAATCTAGTCTTTGACACTGAAGAAATTATGGCTTTCTTTTAAGATTATTCTATTCGCATATCAGAATATGGTGGCGTGATTTCATTACGTTTCTATGCTTTTCTGAACATTTAGAGGTCATTACGATTTATCAACACCTTGATAAAGAAAGCGCAAAGTGTGTGTTCCAAGTCACCCTCTGAACTTGAGATTGCGCACAGAGGTTTTACGATGTATATTTTCGATTATGCACTCGTAGATAGGCAATTTGGTATAGATAATGTATGTAGAGAAGGAAATCAAGGATGGATGTATTTTTTTGTACTGTTTTCATGTAGTTTAAGTGTGTTGATGAATTAAATAAAGAATGTGAAATCCGTTGACGGCATGCAACCTAATATTTTTGAAAAGCACCAAGCGGACCGCCAGACGTAATGTTCCCATTCGTCCTAGAATCACTATCAGCAGTACTAGATATCTTTTCAACACATGAACAGTGGAGGGTTATGAGTTAAATTCAGCCATCTGGTGCACAATATAGCGATTAACATTTTACACAACCACCGCTTCTAGTCCTGAGAGTGAAAATTGTATGATTTAAAAATTACAATCTCACCCGATGTCAAACGAGTTCCGCTCGTTAAAAGGAATGGATGCTACCACCTCAAGTGAGGTATGATGTATGTGAAAATCAAAGTAGTACGAATGAAAATGTAACATTTTTATTTTTATACCTATATTTCTGAATAACCAATAGGAACGTGTCTTTGAAATGTTCAGTGTACTGTATTTTTAATTTTTCCCTTCAGTGCCACTAAGAAGGCATATTTGTAAGTTATACATAACTTGTCTCCATATTGTGAAACACTGTGCTGGAAAAACAAATTCACCAAGATGAAATAAAAAAACTGACTGATATCCGTATACTTCTGTAAATGACATATTCGTATGAAACCAGTGTTGTGAATTTCGTCGCTTCGTCTTTTGATTAGTATGCAGTTTACATTGTCATCCGCATCACCATCAAAAAGTAAATGTAGGCTGGTGTTTGTCTCCGAATTCACTGTTAATCTCTTCATTGTTTACTTCATACTCTTTTACTCTCTGAAATTTGTATTATTTTATTTAACAACTTTTCCAAATAAAATCTGCCAAAAGTGAATGTATGTATATACAATAAATAGGACAAAATGGAACTAATATCTATGTGAAATGTTAATTCTGAATGAAGGGGAAATCAAGAACCAAGATTTGGAGACAGACAATATAGATGACTTCTTAACCTCTCAGCGTGGTTGTTACAATTTGTGCTACAGGATATTTGCCGGTTCCTAATTGGTTCAGGAATTATTATTATTATTATTATTTAGCCATCATAGTACCTGTAGGTCTACAAGTTAATCTTGGAGACATAGTGTGCAGGTGGTATTTATGTTTGTAATTATGGATAGTAGGCTCGTATATAGCATTTTTCTTGGATTTTACCTCATGTGGTTGTTTGAGGAAAGGGAAGAAAACTGACTTGCAAAAAGAGCTAAAGAAGATAGACCAATGGATGGGAGAAGAACAAGAGGAAGACCAGCCAAGGGATGGATAGACAGTGAATGCACATCAAATACGTCTTCCTCCGAGGAGTGATTTTGGAAATAAACAGGATGAAAATCCTAGAAATTAAGTTTAAGAAGAAGAAGAAGAAGGTGGTTTGAGGCTGGATTCGAATTATGTTGTAGGGCGATTATATGAGCGAAATTTTTGTATGTGTTTATTATTTATTTTATAAATGTGATAAACAAATATTCAAAATTTTTATATATTTTAGCCAAATAAAATAATGATATATGGTAAAATAGTTTCTTTAACACGTTTAAATCACGCGAAAAGACAGATTCTCTTGATGGTTGACGTATTACACGGTTTAGAATATCTCTTTTCGTTCGACATTTGGAAATGAGGCAGTGTTAATATCCAAACACGAGTATTATTGTTTCATGTTCTACTGTAGGCTATGTTCCCTGCGAACGGAGATCCCACTTCCACTATACCGCCTATAAAATTGAAAGTAGTAACGGCATTATTAAATAACAACGTCTTTGATGAGTAACTTTGTTCCTAGACTCTTCTTCTTCTTGTAAGCCCATGTTTCCCTTAACAGAGATTTAGGCGCTCTCCCCCTACAGGGAAGAATTTGAAGCATACTAATTTAGTTACACTTGTTTTCGTATAGATGTCATTTGAGTGGTCCGTGGTCAGCGTTCCGCCTCATACTGACATCTAGGAAACCAAGGTAGTACTAGCACGGAAACATTCGGTAAATTTTGCTTAGAGGCCTTTTCATTCAGGCTTAATAATCTTTTACGAGCCTGAAAATCTTCAGACTCGGGACCCACGGCTTAAAGTCCCTCCCGGAGGACTTGCCCCTTGGATTTTTCTCCTAGACTCTACAGCGACAAATACATATGCCGTCTACTATAAAAGTTTCAGCGAAGTACTAACTCTTTTATTTATTTGTGGGTGAGAAGATGTGTGAAGGTGAACATATACTCTTTGACCTGTGGAATGTGGTAAGTGCGACAAAATATAGGCATATGTGTAGTGATAGCAGTATCAGGTAGTTGTCGTGCCAGAATGAAATATAACGCTGTATCCATGTTCCAACGCTAGGGACTTGAAGCCAACTTCTGCCTCAAAAGAAATATAAAGAAGGGAGGTGGAAAAAAAAAGAAACTTTGTACGAACTTGGGTTGAGGAGGTTTTATTAGGGTCGGGTTTCAAAGTCACTCCACTTCGCGATCAAAGCACGTTTCTTCTTCTTTTTCCGTCTTCTTCTTTTCTCAACTTGCCAAACAGGAGGGGAAGAGGTCAAAAAATACCATTCCGCATACAAATCTTGAAGCCTTAAGCGGTTTTCTAAGCATGTCTCTGATTTTCTTCATATCTCGAGACGAAACGTCATTTTACGCTTGATATTAAGTCCGTTGTTAAGGAATTGCTTCTGAAAAGTCTTGTGAGAGACGCTGCTGATATGTTACGTTGCTTCTTAGCTTGTATTTTCTCGTCGGCACGATCCTGGATCTTTGTTCTTGTCATAAAATATAATGTAGGCTATAGTCCAAAACTTATAATGTCTGTATCACTTGTTCTCAACTTAATATTATCTGTGATATTCGGAGGGAATATTAAAATGTTCCCATAGTATATATGATACGATTATAAAATTTATTAAAGCTCCAGTTGGTTTTATTATCCTTATCAAGTTTTATTTTTAAGGGGGGTAGAATTTAAGCTGGAATATATCTAATTTGCAACAATAAATAATTGTAAAGTATTAGGCTGAACGGTTCGATAAATAAAATAATGATATGCTGGTTTGTTGGTCATCATCATCATCTGCATTCATGGATTAGGTCTGTTGACCCGTTCCGACTTCAGCCCATCTCTTTCTAGGTCTGCCGACATCTCGGGTGCCTTTAGGTTTGTATTTTGTTATTTGTTTTGGATATCTATCTTCATTCATTCTGTCTATGTGTTGCTTCCATTTTTGTCTATATGTATCCATTTTATCAGTTATTGCAAATATTTCAAGTTCCTGTCTTATTTCTGTGTTCTTGATTCTGTCTTCCTTAGTGCACCCTTTAACAGATCTCAAAAATTTCATTTCTGCCGCCGTTATCCTACTTAGTACTTGTTTTTTATGTATCCAGGCTTCTGAACCTTAGAGCAGTACCGGTACTGCCAACATTTTACAAAATTTCAATTGGGTCTCTCTTGTTGTTTTGTTATTTAGTGTTCGTTTTATCGTACCACATATTCCCTGGAATTTTGCTATTTTATTATTTATTATTTATATGGTTTGTTGGTATTAGATTAATTACAATCCCATAGATTCTAAAATTATATAAAAGTAAAGAAACCATCAAAATTACTATTCAGGCATCATTATAAAATAATGAAAATTTGATATTCGATTTATGTCTGGTAATTAAAAATTATCCCAATATTTTTCTCGATATGACAGACCAGAAGGCTGTTGAATATCAGTCAGCATCTGTTATCAGATCCACATGTGTTACTTTTAGAGATGAACAAACGTTCATTACAGCAGGTGCTCCGTCAGTATGTTAGATCCCATAACTGGTTTCTCAACCTGGAGATGCTATTCATTGTAGCTACCCAAATTCCACAAGATACTGGGTGCTCATCGGTCCCATACAGGCTGATTCCATGATGAATTCTCTACTCCAAAGGGTACTTAAATCAGAATTTGTATCGTAGTTCTAAACTAACTTATGATCCCTTACACCCACGATGGCTATGACGTGGGCATGTATCATAAGTAACAAAATGTTACATTATGTATGTATATATATATTTTATATATATATATATATATATATATATATATGACTCTTACTTTAAGGGAGGAAAGGAGATTACGAGTATTTGAGAATAAAATACTTAGGAAAAGTTTTGGACCAAAGAGAGATGAACAGACAGGTGAATGGAGAAGACTACATAACAGTGAACTACATGGTCTTTACAGAAAGCCAGATATAATAACAGTTAAGTCCCGTAGACTGCGATGGGCAGGACATGTGGCAAGAATGGGGAGTGGAAGACGTGTATGGAAGCTTCTTGTAGGAAACCAGAAGGAAAACGCCCAGTTGGTAGACCAAGAATGAGGTGGGAGAATACCATTACCTATGATTTGAGGGGAGTAGATTATACAGGGAATAATTGGAAATTATTAGCTCAGGATATGGATGTATGGAGAGCTTATGTCCGTGCGGCCATACACCTACAGGTTCGATACTGCCAGTGAGTTATATATATATATATATATATATATATAATATGTGTGTTGATTTATGTAATGTATATAGTGTGTGTTGTTTTATGTATATATATATATATATCTTTTTATTTATTTATATATTTATTAACTCGGTCCTGCATTACCTGGTATTCGAATCTCCCATTAATCAATGAGTTTAGTGATCCTGAAAACTATGAGCTCGACACTAATCTCGATCATTAAGGACATTTTATTATTCACCCCTTCTCAATATTAGGGCAATAAGGTATCGGCGCTGATTCAATTGAACTCAGCGACCCCGAAACTATTAATTGGACACTAAAATCGGTCGTTTTCTATAATTTTTACGTTTATCCCTTAAGAGTGTTAGGGATCTTCTAACCATTCCAGCATCATTTACACCAGATTGCAATTCATATGTGAACTATGTTGGATTGAGTTTTCTCCAGGCGTTCGAAGATTGTGCTAGAACACACACACACACACAGATATATATATATATATATATGTGTGTGTGTGAGCGTGTCGGCTATGGTGGATTAATGGTTATGCTCCTTGTCTCTGGTCTAGAGGGTCGCTGGTTCAAACCCGCCGGGTTACATGGATTTGTATAGGATAGAAAAATCTAAGGTGCATTCCTCCAGGTGGGGCCCGAGTCTGAAGATATTCAGGCCTTAATCCTGGATAAAAACGCCTCTAAGCAAAATTTACCGTTTTTAACATCCTAGTACTTTAGTTGCCTGCTAGATGTTTCAATGAGTTGGAATGCTGACCGCAAGCCATTCCTGACATCTATGGGCAAGTAAGGTAACAAAATGAACTTGGTCTAGTAACTTATAACAGAGGAGAGGCTATGGCTCTTCATTGGGCAATGCCATTATATATATATATATATATATATATATACATATATACACATACATAAACACATGAATTTATTGTAGTAAAACTTCCCTTAACTTCTATTTTGTGAAGTTTGAACTTATTCAGTTAAATATTTTATCTCCTAGCCCTACATTCTGCAAAAGTGGTCTAAGACATCCTATCCTGGTGCATAACTATGGACATACGTTGTTTCGAGTGTATATAGCAATCTGGGTAATTGTGATTACTACCTCTTCTAAATTTTACGTATAGGACACCAAACACGGTAATCAATTGTTAACCTTATGTTGACTGGATGATCGGTGATCGTCACAAATTGTGTGGCCCAAGTCTGTTGATAAGCCAAGAGCTTGTCGCGTCATCGACTTACCTTTTTATCGTTTCTGTAATTGTAGTTGTACACTCAGATGCATTAACACTGCTCGAGAATATAAAGAGAAACATGGCTACACTGATGTTCACATTTGTAATTTATGGTAGCTCTGAACTAACTACTCTCAAATGTAATTCCTGGCCTGTATCATATTGAGCTCCTGTTGAAAAACCAGACAAGTGGTGACCAATTTATATATAATCGTAAATGGATAAATAAACCGACTATGTGCTTTACGACAACGGAATTCGTATTGGACGTAAACCGTTCTTTGTTCGTAACTCGCGTTGAATTAAATAACAATTTAAAAAATCATATATTCCTACTTGTATAAACGCCTCCTTCCTTTCCTCCGTGTTTAAAATCCTACCCAATAAAATTGAATATATATCAGGGTACAAAAGAAGGCTGTGAATTTCTATTATGTGTATAAGTGTCTTCGATAAATCAATAGGTAACACTGGTCAACATGATTTTTGTCTCATGAGTACGAATAGTTGTACTTAATGCAGTTTTTTTATCGTATTTTCAAATATATATTCGGAATTTCTCCTTTACCCACCGTTATTTTATTTCAATTTCAATTAATGGATTAAAATAATTTTTTTTTGAATATACGTTTTTTTCGTCCAGTTATCCATTGTAAAATAAAACCTAATGAGCTAACTCAATTGATTTCGGCTATGGAAAAGAAAAATGAAGGCAAATGTTATCCTAATATGCTGGCCGATTATTGTTGTACCATCGAGAGGGATGCACGCGAGATATAGAAGAAAATCGTCATGTCTTACTTTGTAGGTGAGTCCGAATGTTCGAATATTGTGTAGTTACGAATGTAGAAAATACTGAAGTGTTTGAAAGTTTAAATGTCTGTCTCTCGGAAACCTTGCGTGATGGAGAAATCCGATATCATATTTGAATTCACGAGAAAAAATACTATCAGAATAGCACATTTTTATTTCTGTGACAAAAAATAAGTTTATTTTTTGTTCATCAGTGTAATTATTTTTATCAGGCGAGAGATCTCATAGTATTATCATTATCATCATCATCATCATCACTCCAGGTATTAGGCAATTGCCCGTTCCGACTTCATAATGCATCAGCCCAACGTCTTATAGGTCTTCCAACATCACGTCTTCCTCTTGCTTGATAATTTCTTGCTAACAATGGATATCTCTCCTTACTCATTCCATCCATTTGATCAATCCATTTCTGTCTGTAATTCGTGACCTTATCCAATAAAGGCTGTACTTTCAATTCTTCTCTTATATCCTCATTTCTTTTTCTATCAAGTCTTGTATATCCTTTTACTTGTCTTAGGAACCTCATCTCCGCCGTCTGTATTCTATCCTTCTGTTTTTTCATTGGAGCCCAAGTTTCGCATCCATACAATATGGTGGGAACCGCCATAACATTATACATTTTTATCTTGGTTTATTTTCTAATTTTATTTTTGAATGTTCTCTGTATTGTTCCACACACCGTCTGAAATTTATTTATTTTAGAGTCTATATATCTTTCCACATTGTAGCCAACATTACAGCCCAAATATTTGAAACTAGACACCTGTTCTATACTTTGATTTTCTAAAATAATTTTGGATCTCACTGGATCTCTTCCTCTAAAAGCCATGGTCTTCGTTTTCCTTACAGAAATCTTTAGATCATATAATTTACATATTTCATTTAATGCATGTATAGATTTCTGTAAGTCGTCTTCATATTCTGTATTATGATTACATCGTCAGCAAATAGAAGATTATTTATGCACACTTTATTATCTATTCTTATTCCTGGATTCACTAAAACTTTCCATTTATTTAAAATATCGTCTATATATATATTAAACAAAGTGGGTCATAAGCTACATCATTGTCGTAATCCAGTATTTGTTTTGATTTTATCTGTTCTTTTGAATCCGGTATCTATAATTTAATTTGTGTCTTCATATAATTTCTTTATTGTTTCAACAAGGCACAGCGGGTATCCTTTCATTCGTAATATTTCCCATAATTCTTGTCTGTTTACTCGATCGAAGGCCTTTTCCAAATCTATAAATCCTACGTGAGTTTCTAAGTTATGTTCTCTTCTCTTTTCTATGAGTTGTTTCAGTGTAAAGATATGTCTATACATGACCTTCCCTTTCTGAATCCACTTTGATTTTCATTTATTATTACTTCTGTTATGTTTCTCAATCTATTATTAATTATTTTCGTATATATCTTGTAGCCAGTATTCATTAAGCTAATCCCTCTGTAATTCTCGCAATTTCTCCGGTCTCCTCTTTTAAATATATTAGCTTTATCAATATTCAATATTGATTTAATTTTATTAACTAAATTTAACCTCTTATCTTATGGGTAATTTTTAAGTACCACGCCATCCAGTCCTTACAGTGACACACGACCTGTCGGGAGAGGGATTTTTAACTGTGGATTACACACACACTTTTTTTGATCACACAAGGGCATAGAGGGCTTCCCCGAATAAGTGACCAGCTCAGTACTAGGCTATCCTCCGTGACAACACTATTCACACACACACACACACACACACACACACACACAAATGTTCCTACTTAACATTGCGAATTCGATAATGATTACGATGACCATATGACGTTTGCGCCTTAAAAGTTTCCTGACATTTGTCGTATAGGTAAGGAATAACCTTAGAAATTCATCACCCAGGAAACTTGTCTTAATCGGGGATCGAACCCGGGCCCGCTGCATACGAGAGAGCGATGCTACCGAAAACACAGCGGTGGATATCAATTTAAATAAAACAAATATATATATATATATATATATATATATATGTATATATATAAAATAATTACTAACATGTCCGCTGCCATCGTAATCGATAGAACCGCTATCTTCCACTCCTGCGATTCCTGACGGGATGTGGGACTTTAAATCTCCGTCGTTTGAATGTGTTTGTGTCAAAAAGGAAGAAAAAGATAAAAAGATGGACAATGTAAAAAGAAACAATAACATTAAATGGACATGGGTTAAAAAGTCATTCGCGTTAACGTAGTCACGTCTCTACCGTCTCTTTGGAATTGCCCTGTTCGATTCCCGGCGAATAGGCGAATTAAAACCTGTTATGACATTAGTTGCATAAAACATAGAGTAGTTCGCCCTAATGTTGTAGTGGTGTATTTTACAATTAATATTATTTTTAATAAGTTGAAATGTTTCTTAAAAAAAAATTAATTAATTATGTTACCATTTTGAATAGAGAGTAATTTTTTTTTTTCATTATGAGTCATAGATTTATATAGCTATTTCATGAACAGTTTGTTGTTGTATCAAAAACATACAAAATATTCCAATACCACTGTTTGACAGCTCCATGTTATACCGTATTATCAATAGTATTGCGTGATGAATAGCTTTGCTTTAATTTCAACAATTTATGTTGGCATGTGTTGGAAAGCAACGAGTTTTCTTGGAATTTGAACAGTGTTACACGTTATAATTCGGTGTGCTAAAGCTTGACGGATAAAACCACTAAACCACAAGACTCCAAGTTATGAATTTTATTTTCCACATACAGTGGTTGAAATTTTCTGAAGGTTCAGACTTCATTTTGCTGCTCCATGAACTCCCAATGGATTAATTTAACATATGGCATATCTATGTGGAAACATCATTTTATAATATATAAAATTAGCTAATACTCGGCGTGCGCTGCTACGCCTAAACAAATGAAATATTAAAGGTTAATTAAATTGCATGATATATACTGCGACGATCGAAACAGCGGTTGATAGTCAATTTTTAATTTCGGATTTCAGGTAAACATGCACTTTTAATTGTCAGATTTAGCTCATGTTTGGATAATACCGTCCTCGGTTTATATTAATAAGACATACAGAGTTTCGTTACGAAACATTCAAAAATGCGACCGCTAGAGCGATTTAAAAAAATTGCTTAAGATGAACTGCTAGACATAATGGTTTTAGAACACAATAAATAGCGGCTGAACACTCTCTGTACTGAAAACATAAATTTTGAATTCAAACGACCTATTATATTTCGAGTTTTGCAAACATAAACATCCGCAGGCTGATTTTCTTATATAGAAAGATGAGTAAACCCTCTATTCGTGTTTGGCGTAATTCTAGGTCGAAGGATGAGACGAATGGCCACACGTAGAAATATATTATATAATGGAAATGTACAGCTTGTATATCTGGCTTAACTTGGCAAAGAGAGAGATGGATATATAAGGGTAGATCCTTGACCACTTTCACTCAGTTACAAAAGAATGAACCTACCCTGTTGTCAGTTTTCGTCTCTCCCCCTTCCCCTATTAACATCTAGTGAAGAAACACAACACTGGTGCGAGTGAGAGAGGTGAGCACAACTGTCTCTTTCTACAAATTTCTTGCAAAGTTAAGCCAGACGAACAATAATGGCAAATAAGGGAAATTTTTGAGGAAGTGGCAGAATTCAAATACCTAGGAACAAAAAAACACAATTAGGAATGAGATGTAAAAAGAAATTGAACATAGGCTCAATTCTGGAAATGCGTGCTATTATGCATTACAGAGACTCTTGTCGGCCCAACTTCTTAAAAAAAGTTAAACTGAAAATATATAAAACTATTATTCTACCAGTTATATTATATGGATGCTAAACATGGACTCTTACTTTAAGGGAGGAAAGGAGATTACGAGTATTTGAGAATAAAGTTCTTAGGAAAAAATTTGGACCAAAGAGAGATGAACAGACAGGTGAATGGATAAGACTACATAACAGTGAACTACATTGTCTTTATAGGAAGCAAGATATAATAAGAACAGATAAGTCTCGTAGACTGAGATGGGCAGGACATGTGGAACAAATGGGGAATGAAAGACGTGCATGGAAGTTTATTGTAGGAAACTGAGGGAATACGTCCAGTTGATAGACCAAGAAAGAGGTGGGAGAATAACATTAACTATGATTTAAGGGAAGTAGATTATACAGGGAATGATTGGAAAACATTAGCTCAGGATAGGGATGTATGGAGAGCTTATGTCCGTGCGGCCATGAACCTACAGGTTTATTAGTGCTAGTGAGTGAGTTAAGATGAGACGAAACCTCTATTAATGACGACTATGAAATACACTAATTTGGCGAAGAGGCCTGTCGTACCGTCATACGAGCGGATTAAATAAATAAAAAATTGGATGAAATGAGTATGGAGTAGTTGTGGTATGTAATTTTTGGTAGGGGAAAACTGGAGAAGCCCTGAGAAAAACCTGCCCATTGTTTCGTTTCGTCCACCACTAATTCCACAAGGAGTGACAAACGCGAACTCAAGTCCCAGAGATGGAGACCCATTGACTAACCATTTGCGATGCGGAGACATCTACAAAAATAATCACTAAATTTGTCTGATAACCAAAAAACTGCCATTTCCAATGTTCACAGGTTGAAATGAGAATAGAATAAGGTTTCCATCAGAAAGGAAATATATTCATGGAGCTTATGTCATGGAATTAGGACACGTACAAGAAACTAAACTTAAAATAAGAATTTTCTGCAATAGTATATTACGATACGAGGTAGGGAAATAGTTTTTATAGAAAGGATCGCTCGGTTGTTAATTTCCGAGGTTCTGTAAAACACTTCACAATCGTGCGTTGTACATTATTTTTTGCGCGATGGTGTTTTCAAAATAATAAATAATAGTAAAATAGTAACATATTTTTTGGAAATATTTGCGTTCATTATAAACAACTGACTAACATTAACAGTGTGGAGATTGTTTATTAGTGGACATTACAGGAGGCCATGGCATCAATCAGTGATAAAATGGCGGCAAGTACGTATTTGATGTTTTATATTGTTTCAAATAAAGTTCAGTTAATTTAAAATGCAGTGATTTGTTTCGTATAATGTATATTAACACTACCTTTTAGATATTTTTTGTATACATTTTACGTAGTATACATAGAGGGCAGTGGTTTTATTTCGTACACGTGGTTTGTAATATTATAGTACACTTATTTTATTACAGTATAGCTATCTAAGTCGGCAACCCGGAATTGTATGAAGTTGAATTTTCAATCATGGTCGCCATTGCTGGAAGTACGACGAAACGCAGTATCGCGGACATTTTTTTTTACATTTTTAACGCCCACTTGTTATCGCAAAGCTAATAGCCTGAGATTGTGAAGGTGCATAGTTAATTAAAATATTAATGGTCCAGATACTGACTTTAGTTTTCTGGGACATACCGTATACTTCTGATTCCAAAGATTTTGGATTTAATCCTCACAATTTTTTTTTTCGGAGGGAAATTGAAATCGTTTGATCTGTCACACATGCAGTGCTAACAGATTTTGCAAATAACCGATGTTCTAATTTTAAAGTTTGCGAACAGAACTCCCGGTCTCCCAGCACTCAAACATTTTCTATAGAAATTTGTATTTATCTAGCTCACAATAGGTGATGAAAATGTCCCCTACCAACTGCCCCACAATGCTGACACCTTTTTATGAATTTACTTCAATAAAAAATCTCGAATCAATTTCCTCTGAATCTACTTTTTCTAAAATCCAATTACAAAAATGCAATATTTTATTTAGGAACTTGTTCCTTTAATTTTGTAATTACCGGAATTATAAATATTCTATTCAAGTACTTTTGTTCCTTGACGAGCAGGTCCATAACTTACTCCTCTTATCTGCGCAAAACGCCTAACATATTTTTACGTATTATGCTCTAGTTTCAGTTCCCTTCTCGCCTAGTTTCTCTTTTATGAGAACATGTTTTCTCGTTCGTCTTTTAGGATCATTTACTGAACCTGTTTGAATATTTTTGCCACTAAACGTCTTCTTAACGTAATATTGAAATTAATGTACTAAGGGTTGCTGTTCATATGCAGTTAGTTAATACTACTAAAGAGAAAATTGTATTCCTAAACCGGGATTTGAATACAAGATCACCATATTTACTCGCGGCATACTAAATCATTGTGCTACTCAGGCAATCCAAGAATGGTTTAATGCGGCAGCGCGCTTTCTGGAGATCATGGATTAAAATCTCAATTTAGGCAGAAATTTTCCTCTTTAGTTGTAATAAGTATTGCATGCGAGCAGCAAGCCTAAGTACATTAATTCCAATATAACATTTGTAATTAGCTGACATGCCACTAGATACATTTATATTACAATATCTTCCTAGTAGAAGCGATCGTGATTTAATGAGAATAGAAATTCAATATAGAGGTATTCGGGAATTTCAAGTAGAGAAAGATTTGCCTCTCTTCCTGGATCTCGCCTATGTAGCACAGTGGTTTAGTGTGTCAATGCGTAAAACTGGAGATATTGGGTTCAAATCTCGGTTTAGGCAGAAATTGTTGTCTTTATTTGTACTAACCATTACATGCAAATTAAATTTCAATATCATGTTTTAATTAGTTTTTATGGCAGTGAATATATTCAAATTATAATGTCTATTTATTATATACCACCCTGTGGTAATATAAATAGAAATTCACTAATAGGGGTGCACGGGAATCTCAAGTAGAGAAAGATTTGTCTCTCTTCCTTAATGACCTTAGTAGTATTCTGGTTGAATGCGCCAGCGCGTAAAGCTGGAGAACTTGGATTCAAATTCCTATTTAAGCAGACTTTTTCTCTTTAGTTGTATAACATCTTATTGTATTGGAATTAGGCACATATATATTTTAATTATCTTTTGGAATTTTCGTGTTTTCGCACACGATTTTATGTATTTTATGTACGTATTATATATATACATACACACATATTTAATACATGGAACTTGGATTGAAACAACAAAGAACACAACACACACAGAGAGCAGATGAATATACGAACCGTATCGTATGAAACCACTCGATACACCGAGTAATAGTCACATCTAAAAGAATGGTGGGACTGTCATTTGGCGGGAGATGATACTACTAGCGCCGCGACCGGGTAAATTAGAACGTATGGTATTGGATAATCTGTTGGCACTCTATGTATGATTCATTAAAGAACATTCGGGTATGAAAAGCATATCGGTTGCTACATCCTAACGTGAAAGCTTGTCCATATCGACACAATTGGTTCATAGAAAGTTTCAGCCGATGGTGAACCCACAAACCAGCCTAGGTAGCTCAGTAGTAAAGTATTCGTCAGTTAACTTTGGACGTGATAAACTGGAAGCTGTTATAGAGATGTGATTGCGAGTAAAGAATTTGAAAAAAAATATGTATTTTTGGAAAACAATATGTATAAAGTAAGTTTGTGTAAAACGAGTTCCAAATGTCTGTAATGCTCAATACTACCCACAGTTATGAAGCCTTGAGCGTATCGGGTGGGAGAAATAATCTTGAATGAGCTATCTTTGAAAAACAATATAAAAACATTAATACTTATACCATCTAGCTTTAGGCTAAGGGCCAAAACCCACACTCTATTGAGTAACATTAAGACATTGCGACTGGTAATAAATATCAATAAAACTAAGTACATGTTCACACATAGAAATACATTATATAATGGAAGTCCACCACTGTGGTCTCGAGGTAGCGTGCTGCCTTGTCACGCAGCGGGCCCGGGTTCGATCCCCGGTCGGGAAGTTTTTCTGGGTGAGGTTTTATCGAGGTTTTTCCTCACCTGTAACACAAATGTCAGGAAAACTTTAACCAAACGGTCCCCGAAATCATATGGCCATCATCATCATCATCCTTATCATTATCATCATCATCCTTCACCGGTGTGGAAAGCAACGGGAAGCTACCACATCTACAATTCTCTAGTAAAGCTGCAAAGCATAGCATGAAAATGCTATGATTGCAGTGAAAGACCTGCCCTCGGGCAGAATTACTATGGATGGATATAATGGAAATGGACAGCTAATGACAAATGAGGGAAATTTTGAAGAAGTGGATGAATTCAAATACCTATGAATAATAATTACAAATAGGAATGAGTTGCACCATGAATTTACACATACGCTCAAATCTGGAAATGCATGTGATTATGCATTACAGGGACTCTTGTCGTCCAACTCCTCTCAGAAAACGTTAAACTAAAATATATAAAACCGTTATTCTCCCAGTTATTATATATGGATGCGAAACATGGACTTTCCTACTTTAAGGGAGGAAAAAAATTATGACTATTTGAGAATAAAGTTCTTAGGAAAATGTTTGGACTAAATGAACAGAGAGATAAATGGAGAAAAAATGCATAAGTGACCTACATGACATTTATTGGAAGCCAGATATATTATCAGTTAAGTCTCGTAGACACATAGCACGAATGTGGAATGAAAGAGGTGCATGGAAGCTTCTTGCAGGAAAACCAGAGGGGAAACGCCCAGTTAGTAGATGAGAAATTAGGTGTGAGATTAAAATTAACCACGATTTGAGGGATATAGATTATACGCGGAATGATTGGAAAACATTAGCTCAATATAGGGATGTGTGTAGAACTTATATCCGCGCGGCCATGAACTTACTGGTCCGATAGAGCCAGTGAGTTAGTTAACATCTAACTTTAGAGAAAATATGAGGGTTTTCAAAGTATCAAATTTTATTAATAATATTCCAAATAAGCATTGTCCGATTTTTTGAGTAGGCCTAAAAATAAAATGAATCCTCTATTCGTTTCGGAGTAAGGTCAGAACGAAGGAAGAGATGAGATGCAGGTTCTATTTGTGAAGTTCTGTGATAGCCTAGGATGCTGGCTGACCAGGCCTGACACGGCAGATAAAAATAAATGGAAATAAATGAGTAACTTAGTATGAGAAGTGATGGAAAGAAGATTTAGGCAGGGGTGGGGAAGGGAAGGCGATATACACGTCCTGTCTCCATCATGAACCGCACATGCAGTGACTGATACACAAACTCTGCACACAGTGATACAAAGCTAGTGTCCAATCACATAGGCCAGGGAGCCGCCTTTTCATTTGGAGCTTGTTATAAATATAAATATATATTTCTATATACCTCGTACTTCCCCATGTGGGATTAGGGTGCTCTATAGTGGGAGTGTTTTAACCAAGCTAATTTAGTTAAACTTATTTACTCATAAATGTTAACGAGTCATATGGTGTCAGCATATCGCCTCAGTGAGACAGCTAGTGGGAAAATAAGGTATAACGGTGGTACATTTTCCGTACTCTTTAATGTAATGACGTCAGACATCGGAGAGACTGTAGACACAAGAAATGTTAAGCTACTCATGTACGCAGACGACATGATCATCCTCTCTAGGAATCAAGGAGCTCTCCAAACAGCCATGGAGAACATTAGGATACGGGCACTTGAAAACTCGATGGAAATAAACAGCGCCAATACAAAGGCAATGAAATTCAGGAAAGGAGGAAGGCTGGCTAATAAGGACCATCTTATATGCGGAGGTGAAACCCTAGAATTCGTATCAAGTTACAAATACTTGGGGGTCACCTTACAAACAACTGGAACCGCTTTCTCACTTCATATACAGGATCGAGCAACAGCTGCAACGAAAGCCATGTACGATATCCCTAAACTCCAAAGACTATCCCTCTCAACTGCAATGAAACTCTTCAATCTTAAAGTAATGCCGGCCGCAACATACGGAATCCAGCTTATATGGAATTACTTGACGGTGAAAAATCTTAAGAAACTGGAGAACGTTAAATCAAGATCTCTCAAAAGAGCACTGTCAATTTCAAAATATACAAGAAATAGTTATGCCTATACAATAGCCCAGGAATCCTTCTTCATCGAAGATATCAGACACTGTTTCAGACTACCGGAAACGCAAGCATACAGAATCGTCATCGAGGAGAGACAGAACAAAGCCGCCCAGATACCGACAGAAATTATAGAAACAGACGCAATGAAAACAGAAACCTGGAAGCATCCGAATTTGAACTTCGGCACCTGTATACACGTTTCGCAGCCCATGGATTTCATGGGAATATATGCCTGAACAACATGTACCATGAACCCAAGGAGGACTGCATCTGTAAATTATGCAACAATCCATGTCCCAAATATCATCTAGCGAAGTGTAAAAACAGGACTCTACCTCTAAACAATTTAATTAAAGACTTGTAAAAAGCTAAATTTAATTTAATGTACACAATGGTTTTTAATAAAGTTAAATAATATTGACTTATAATCAGAAATTTCGCTTTCTAAAGATTACATGTGTAATTCTTCTAAGGTGTCTTAATTTTTTCATGATCTTGTAGTGTTATTCTGCAGTCCTCCGAAGGTATCTCATTTCAGCAGATATAAGAAATGTTTGAGGAAATTGTTAAATTCAGTTTTAAAATTGAATTGAAGACAACTATACGTTTCAATATCCATCCATCCATAGTAATTCTGCTCGCGGGCAGGTCTTTCACTGCAATCATAGCATTTTCATGCATGCTTTGCAGCTTTACTAGGGAATTGTAGGTGTGGTAGCTTCCCGTTGCTTTCCACACCAGTGAAGGATGATTATGATGATGATAGCCATATGATTTCCGGGACCGTTTGCGCCTAAAGTTTTCCTGACATTTATCTTACAGGTGAGGAAAAACCCCGATAAAAACCTCACCCAGAAAAACTGCCCCGACCGGGGATCGAACCCGGGCCCGCTGCGTGACAAGGCAGCACGCTACCTTGAGACCACAGCGGTGGACTGTTTCAATATTAGAAAATGAATTAGTTTGACAAGTGACTAAATGTATTAGAATTTGCAGTGAGCAGTCGGTACATTGACACTCGGCCAAAAGTTTGGGGGTTTGAAAGTTGAAGTCGTATTGATAAGAAGAGAACCAGCTGTTGTTGAGACCAACTTAGTTAAGAAGTACGCTGAGCTACTTTCAAGCCTTCATGTCACCGTGATAATTTAATTTTATGTCCCAGCTCTTACAGAGGATAGGAAAAACTTATTTTTTTTCTTTGATAGTAATAAAAATGTTGGCAATAAAAACTCTTGTGATGAAACTGAAAATTTAGAAAGTAAACCCCACCTGGATCATGTACTGGGGATTTGAAAGTGACATCAACTCTAAGCCTCCTGTCAGCTCTAATCCATTGCAGACGTAAAAAAGCTCCTTTGTTTGCTTTAACGTGCACTAACGGTGAAAGAAAATGTTTGCAATTCAGAGCTAAAGTGAATTTTTAGAGGTTGCTAAACTGGATTTGTATACTAACACATAGACAAATAAGTTATACCTACATATAAGATCTACTCCATTTTGTAAATTCTCTAACAACACATGAATACCATCACAAAGTGAGTAATGCGAAGACCTACCACGACCCAAACGCAACATGCGTATGTGAATTTTGTGAACAGTCTTGTGATCGTTACTACGTCATAGCATATAAAAAGACCCAAATACCTGCACAGATTCATAACAACTGTGAAAGCTAAGTTAACTAGTTACTTCTATGCACAACTTGTGCACATTTTTGTTTAATCTAATATGTAAAAATGAATGTTTGTTTGTTGGTTTATTTTGTTCATTCTTTATGCGCGGCCGTACCGTTGATCTGATTGTGATGAGGCTTTTTGCAAAATTATATTCCCGGGATGAACATAGGCTATACGAGAGTTGTGATACTCAACTCCTACATTCTTCAAAATTGCCCTTTGTAGTGGAAAGCGTAAAAAAAGTAGCTCTTTGGACACTTAAATGGCTTACGGTGCCTAAACCATAACAAATATACAAAATTATCGTACACATAATTGAATATCTCAAAAAGCTCTACAAAAAAGTCCGCGACAGCATATGTGTATCTCTTACGGATAACTCACAACAACCATTGTTGTTTTTCATTGATGTCAAGAAGATCGAGTATGTAGATTCCTGTGCAAGCATAGCAGCATATGGCGGGTATTTTTTTTACGGATAACTCACAATAACGAATTTTGTCTTGTAGCTCATTTATGCCAAGGAGATCGAGATAAGTAGATTCCCGGGCAAAACCGGGTAATCAGCACGGGGAATCTTAAAATAATTACGATAAACATTTATAATTATTTTTCATTTTATTTATTCAACTAATCATAAGAAGTACATTAATTTGTCTTTCAGCTAAAAATAATTACGATATACATTTTTCCCATTTATTTGTTTATTTAATTAAACATAAACACATTAATTTTCGTACTTGAGCCCATTTATGACAAGAAGATCAGGATAAGTAGAGTCCCGGGTAACGCCGGGTAATCAGCACGGGGTATCTAAAATATAAATTTATAATTATTTCCTTTGACTTATTTAACTAAACATAAAATCACATTAATTTTAATTTATTTAGGCGTAGCAGCGCACGCCAGGTATTAGCTAGTAATATATATATATTATTTTGTGAAAAAGTTGGGAGTTCTTTTTACTCATAACAAAGTTACGACATAACAGAATTACGTAGCCTTTTTCAAAATTCCTCTGTGAGAAATTTCAACATTTGGATCTTTTTTTTTAATAGAGGTATAACTATAGATTATTTAAACTTAAGTTTTGTTCTCTAAAGAAACTCATCAAAAATAGCGTAATAAATTGTTGTATCTAATTTTTTATAATCATATACCGTATGCCTATTGTATGTTTTATAACAACCCTGAGAATTAACAAGCAAAGATTATGATTTCGAGCATAAATTAATATTTATTCATGCTAAAAGAACGAACTTGAATTTTTATATTTTTATAAGGCATGGGCTCTTATTCCAAGAGGATCCATATTGTTCCAACACTTAATTGTTGTGACCATGGAATTTGTATAGTTAAAGTAGCATTCGGCCTTCTACATTATAAGTGGATGTACATAGCTTTCATAACTTAATTTAGTCAATAGGTGCCTAGCATCACGTAACTAATACATTTCATAATCGTATCTTATTAATATGTAAAAAGTGCATAGTAAATATTTCTCGGAATCGCTTTATTCTTTAACCTTAAATTCAGTTGATATATGTTACCATTATGTGACATATTAAAATCTGTACCATATAAACAGTTAAAATAGCAAAACCTGATATGTCATACGTTTTCAATAGAGTGAATTTTAAATAAAATAAAATTTTCCATCTTCGGCAGCTGATGTACTAATTGTTTTCAATGAGCATTTTGTATACTTTGATCATTTTTTAGTAAGATACCTATTTCCGGAAATGATGCGTTTTTCACAATATGAGTAGCTAACTTCTCAAGAGTTCCGTTAGTTGAATTTCAAGGCACATAACGACTACTTGACAATAATGTCACAGTCATATCAAGTTTTCTAAATATCCACCTCCCATCTAATTGCAGAGCGTTCATCGGCGGTGTAGTGATTGGCGCATACGTTCAAATACGCCTGGCCTCGTTTGAATTATTTCTGTAGCAGCGTGGATTCGAGCTATAAGATTCATACGTGCCTATTCTGAAGTCTGATAAACAGACTTTTTCATGTCGCCCGACAAAAAGTAGTCAAGAGGGTTAAGATCAGGATATCTCAGAGGCCATGGGACTGGTCCCCCTCTGCCAATCCATCGACCTGGATACGAATTATCCAAATGTCTCGTCACATTGGCATCGAAGTGAGCTGGAGCTCCGTCATATTGTATCCACATTCCGTTACTAAGCCAAGTATCACCGGATCCGTACTTGTGAGGTGTTGTCAAGTAACGAGTCTTCAAATCCTTCGAACTAACGCTGATATTGGGGTATAATTAACTAGTCATAGTATGAAAACTTCTCATTTCCGGACATTGGTACCTTATTAAAAAAATGATCAACATCTGTCAATATACTACCTCACCTGCGTTGTCGGTGTTTTTTACAACACGCTGTATATAGTTACCCCATATATCGTGACCACTAGAAATATATTTCTACGTAAGAAGTACTAAATTAGAAATTGTTTTATACAAAACTTGTCCAACTAGGATGGGGAAATAATACTGATGGTTGGTGAATTTGTAACGTTATTTATTAACAAAACACTAATATTAACTTTGTATTCTTCAATGACATTATGCATTTTTGTTTTTCGAAGCGTTAATTAAACCAAGATCTGTTCAAAAAAGTACCTCAATGTGTCATTCTAGTAAATAAAACCTAATTAATGGAAAGGAAAAAGTGGGATTATTACTACCACATTACAGTACTATCCTTATGAAATATGAACAGTAGAATATTCACATATAAAATCTATGCTAGAATAATAGCAAAACGAATACAACGAATTACTGAAGTAACACTAGCAGAAGAACAAAGCGGATTCCGAAAAGGAAGATCTTCTACCGATGGAGTATTTGCCCTGAATCAGATAATAAACAAAAGACAAGAAAAAAACCTGGAAACACATTTGTTATTTATAGACTTAGATAAAGCATTTGATCGAGTAAACAGGGAAATATTGTGGAATATCCTAAAAGAAAAAGGCCTCCCTATTCAGATTATAGAAACTGTTAAGAGCTTGTACTATGGAACAAATATTTGTATTTACCCTCAGTTGACAAAAAATAAGACATTTTTTCAAATAAACCAAGGAGTACGACAAGGGTGTTCACTCTCACCTATATTATTTAATATTTATATGGACGATATCCTAAAAGAATGGAGGAAGGTTTTAACTAATGAAGGAATATTAATTGATAATAAAGATAAAATAAATGCTTTATTATTCGCTGACGATATTGTACTTTTAGCAGAATCTGAAAATGAGCTCCAAATGTTAGCATATAAATTTAAATTAATAGCCAATAGATATAATTGTAAAATATCAATAAATAAGTCAAAAGTAATGAAATTTATTGGTAAATATGGATTTAGATCAAACATTGTACTGGATAACAAAATAATAGAACAAGTATCACATTTCCAATATTTAGGATGTGATATAACGTAGAGAGAAAATAAAGATATAGAAAATAAAAGTAAATAAATTTCAGGCTATTTGTGGAACCATAAAAAGAACCTTAGGTCGGAAAACAAGGAAAGATACGAAACTTAAATTATATGAAACAATGACTGTTCCTTTGTTGTTGTATGGAAGTGAAAATTGGATAATGAAATCAAGGGATAAAAGCAGGATATAGACTGCGGAAATGCTGTTTTTACGTAATGTGAAAGGATGCACAAGAGCGGATAGAAAGGAATGAAACTATACGAGAAGAATTAAATATATATAAAATTGAAGATAAAATCAGCGAAAATAATAAGAAATGGACAGAACACTTAATGAGAATGAACAACGAAAGAATACCAAAAAGAACCTTCCTGTATAATCCCAGAGGAACAAGAGATGTTGGCCGACCACGTAGAAGATGGACTCCACTTTTAACCTCGCCGGAACAGGCTGCATAGCCTAAACCTTGTAGTAGAAGAAGAAGAAGAATATTCACATTAAGTGCTCAAACTGGTAACCATATTCAGTGACATACAGATTTCTACACTGCTACAGGTTGAAGGAATTACATGCATGCACAATGCATTTCTGCATATTTTACGGAGTTGTTGAAATATTTCGGTAGACAGTATATTTAATAACTCCCCTAAGAAAAAAAGTCTAATGGGGTAAGATCAGGAGATCGTGCAAGCCAATGAACTGCACATCGAATGATCACTTTATGTTTCCGTTAATACAGTTATGTTTATTGGAATGGAACTTTCTTATACATTTTTAAACAGGTCTTGGATAACTTAATCAATTCACGAAGACAAAATACGTAGTGTCACTGAAGAAAACAAAGTTAGTATTCTAATGTTGTTAATAAATAACGCTATAAAGTACACAATTTTCCTACTTAGTTGGACAAGTTTGTTTAAAACAATTTTTCATTTCGTACTTACGTACAAAGTTTTCTCGGATGATTAAGATAAATGGGACACCCTGTATATATCGTACTCCATATAATGCACTTCGAACTCATTATTATTATTATTATTATTATTACTATTATTATTATTTTTATTAACATTACTATCGTATACTTTAATTCACATCTACCTATCTGCAGCAATAATTCACTTTGTGAACTATATATTTTTTTTATTATATCCAATATATGGAACCCTTTTTACATTACGATATATAAGCGTTATAATTATTTAACATTAAGAAGTAAATTAACATAAAAAGTAGAACAAGAGGCAATTATATAACAAAATTATACCAAGATGAACAAAGTAAAATTAAATTATAGTTGAGAATAAACACTATTTACAAAAGAAAAGAAGTAATTATAACATTTTTTGTTGTTAAGAATATGATAAAGAGGAATGGATTAATCTTTTCATTAAAATTCAAACATGTTTCAAGTTTGTAACGTTCAAATCACAACATTGGACATTTGAATAGTACATGTTTGACTGTTTGAATATCTTCTCTACATTTACAAGTTTCATTTGATATTTTAAATGTGTGTGTATATATATATATATATAATATATATAATCAATACTAATTAAATTCATTGTTAAAACCGTTTAGGTGGAGAGTCATAAAATAAAATGAGTTAAAATATACCTTCTTAGGTAAAATCCGTCGTCCTCAACTTATAAAATATGTTCTGAAAGGTTACAGGCATAAAGATTACATATTTTATAAGTTGAGGACGACGGATTTTCACCTAAGAAGGTATATTTTAACTTTATATATATATATCTATATATATATATATGAAAAGAAAGATGAATGCTTAAGTTGGGATTTAAACCCGAGTTTCTAAACTCTGTACGTTTAGCGCTCTACCTGAGCTACTGATATATATATATATATATATATATATATATATATATGATATATATGTGTGTGTGTGTGTGTGTGTATGAAATTTTCCATGTCTGATTAAAAATTGAGTTGATATGAAACTGGGAACTATATTTGGGCATTTAGAGAACTATTTTTCGTACTTTAGTCTGACCTTAAATTGTTTTTGTTTTTTTCAAACTTTCATCTGACCAAGGCCTCTATGTTTATGGTCAGACGAAAATACGAGAAACAATGTCTAAAATGAGTTTATTGATGGAAGTACAAATAAACTAAAATAATAATATTGATATTGAAAATAATAATGAGGATGTGTTCGATGTGCTTCATAAGGAGTACGGTACTTATTACGGTTATTGTAAAAAAAATGAAAACTTTAAGTGAATACAGAGTCGCCGGAAAATGTAGTTTTACTTTGATTTTTTTTTTTTTTTCAAATTTTGAGAATTCCTTGAATATGATTCTACTCCGTGCAATTAATCTTAAAATGCTAACAGAAGTGACACACAGTAAACTCGAAATATTTAATTTAGTGGAATTACACAACTCGTATAATATATTTGTAACACGAGATGTAATCTAAGGTAATTGAAAAACTTTCGAAGATAGAATATTAGAATCTAAATAGATCGTGATTTTTGGATGATGTAACATGTATATCAAGCCATTATCGCTACAATAGCCATGAATATTCACTAATATTAATTGAATTCTGCAGACAATAAGATTATCTTAAACAAGATAGATCGAAACAATGTTTTCCACTTCCAATATCAATCTAAATTACATATAACTCTTTTATAAGCTACAAAAACTTATACCCTTAATGAAATGCACTTTAGAGATGAAATTATTATTTTTTAAGACATTTATGGAGTCAGCCAGTAAATATTTAATTGGTTACGTTGTTCTTTGCTTTGAATCACGCTTGAATAAATACATTCCATTTTTTATTTCTTCTAGAGAGAAATTATGAAGACTTTTGCAAGCTTTACAAATAAAAAAAAATTGAACAAAGATGAAACTAAGCTCTCCACAAATTACTGAATCAAATGATGTGAATATTTGAGGTTCATTCTGTTGATTGATTACTCAGCAATCTCAGTCTGAATCTAAAAGTCTTCTGTTTCTTTATTATAACGAAGCAATCAGTTGCAAACTTTGAACGACTGTTCTCAATCTCTTACATTTATGAAACCATATTTATTCCTTCTGTAAGAACAGAGTCAGTAAAAAATAAAAAAATTGAAATAATCTATTATAATTAAATTTTTGACATTGAGCAATGAAATCTTAATATCGCATGATAAGAAAAATAAATGTCTTAACGGTATTTGAATCCGGACCTCTGGGTTGGTACCCTAGCGTGCTATTCATTACACCACCAAGCAAATCCAATTCAAACACTTATTTTTCTTATGTCGTATTAAGCTTGCATTGCTCAATGTCAAAAATTTAACTATAACATCGATAAAACGTCACTGCTATAAAGTGAACATATTCTCTTTAATTGGCTGACTTGTTATAGTCAGCTACTAGGTGGCAGTGAAGACCGAGTTCTCGCGACATCTACTAATAATGGAGTATATATATATATATATATATATATATATATATATATATATATATATCCATCCATAGTAATTATGCCCTAAGGCAGGTCCTTCACTGCAATCATAGCATTTTCATGCTATGCTTGCAGCTTTACTAGGGAATTGTAGATGTGGTAGTTTCCCGTTGTTTTCCACACCGGTGAAGGATTATGATGATGATGATGGTAATGATAAGGGTTATGATGATGGCCATATGATTTCGGGGACTGTTTGGGCCTTGAAGTTTTCCTGACATTTGTCTTACAGGTGAGGAAAAACCCCGATAAAAACCTCATATATATATGTCCACCGCTGTGGTCTCGAGGTAGCGTGCTGCCTTGTCACGCAGCGGGCCCGGGTTCGATCCCCGGTCGGGGCAGTTTTTCTGGATGAGGCTTTTATCGGGGTTTTTCCTCACCTGTAAGACAAATGTCAGGAAAACTTTAAGGCCCAACGGTCCCCGAAATCATATGGCCATCATCCTTATAATTATCATCCTTACCATTATCATTATCATCATCATCCTTCACCGGTGTGGAAAGCAACGGGAAGCTACCACACCTGCACAATTCCCTAGTAAAGCTGCAAGTATAGCATGAAAATGCTATGATTGCAGTGAAGGACCTGCCTTCGGGCAGAATTACTATGGATATATATATATAAGAAAAATAAGTGTTTGAATTGGATTTGCTTGATGGTGTAATGGATAGCACGCTGGGGTACAAACCCAGAGTTCCGGGTTCAAATCCCGTCCAGGCATTTATTTTTCTTATCATGTCATATATATTTTTATATATATATATATATATATATGGTTCTCAGTCCCGATCAGGATTTTATTTATTATCATGCCATATGACGGGATTTATTTTTCTTATCATGTCATATTAAGCTTGCATTGCTCAATGTCAAAAATTTAATTATATATATATATATATATATATATATATATATATATATAATTATAACCTCAACATGAATCAAACTCAGCGTCAGGTCGAGTGATGAGACGAGATGAAGCTCCTATGTTTGTAGAGGTCTACGAACGAAAAGTGTGCCGTCCGTCCACGGCTGACTCACCGTCACAGGGGAGAATAATCGAAATGAAACCAAATTAATCAGATGAATATGGAGAAATGGTAGAATCAAATTTGAAATTTGTGGCAGGGGAAAACGGGAGAAACCTAAAGAAAAACCTGCACAAGCTACGTTTCGTCTATCACGAAACCCACATTTGAGTAACCGAGATCCGATCTCGAGACCCCAGCAGAGAGAGGCGAGCGTCTAAACACTTGCGCTACAGGACTGCTTTATATACATTAGAATACGTAATTGAATTTAGAATTGATACTTGCAGTTGTACAAACTTACAATAAATTTAGGAAATTATGTAAATTGCAATCAAGTATTAGCCTGCATAAGCATTTATCAATCTATCAATACTCAGGCCCATTTGGATTTTAAGGGGGCATGGCGTAACGTAGTTGTTTAAGGAAATACAGTACAAGCTAAAATGTTGCAGTTTCGATTGCCGATTGGATTTTTTGAACGATCTAAATATTTTGTTGGGACCATAAACCTGGATTTGATTCAGCCTCTAACGGAAGTGATAACTGCACGTATGTTCTCAGAATAAAGGTCTTCACATAGGGCTGATATCTCCTGGCGATTTTCTATAAGAGTGAAGTCATGTTCTTCTATTACACCTAAGGACCTCTAACCACTTCCGTGGGATCATTTCGCTTTCAAATGTCATATTTTAGCGTTATTTGATGGAACCCGCACTTCTTTGAGGATATAGTCTAATATGTTTAATAAAATGTAGAGTTAAATCGGTGTGAACCTAATTTGAGAAATAACTTTATAAACACACCCATCTACACACACACACACACACACACACACACACACACACATACACTCACACACCCTATATATATATATATATAAACAGTGTGTCCAGTTGAATCACTAATACAAATAAATATAAATATTTCGTCACTCAGTGAATTTAAAAATATGGTTCTCATCTTGTCTTGCGTAGAAAGTTTGGTAACAATGAACAATTATGGCTGTAGTGCGAATACGCGGATATGACAGCAACATAGAGCTAAAATGGCGAAATTCACAGTGCAACAGAAAATTTTATTGGTTAGCCCAGTTGAAGTTTCCAATTGCATTGTACAGAAGATTTAGGCAAGAATATGGTTCAAATACTCCAGAATGTCATACTATTGTGAAATTATAAAATCAGCTGTTGAAAACAGGCTCAGTGTTAAGGAAGAAAGTAGCGAAAAAAAAAAACGCAGTTCTCTAACTAATGTTAAAGAAATTACGCAAGTATTTCAGGGGAGTTCAAGGAAATACATTTGGAGGCCAGTTTAGAGTTGGGTATTCCGAAGTCAACTGTTCACAGCATTGTTCATAATATATTGCGACTTAAAGCATACAAAATCCAACTTGTGCAAAGGCAGCAGCGAAATAATAAGTCCAGACGGACCGAGTTCTTCTTCTTCCTTTCCAGGATTAGGTCAGTGCGACCTGTTCCGGTCTCAATTTCATCGTTTTCTTGGCCGTCCTAAAGATCTTTTTCCATGCGGGTTGTAGGTGTTAATCGTTTTGGATAATCTTGTATTGTCCATTCTGTGTAAATGTTCTTTCCATCGGCATTTGTGCTCTTCTAGTTTATCGAGTATTGAAAATATCTCCAGTTCATTTATGCATTATGTAATCTATCCATGCGTGTACACCCTTTTACGGATCTTAAAACATTCAATTCAGCGGCTTGAATGTGTGAGATATCTTTCTTTGTAAGTACCCAAGATTCAGATCCATGCTCCAAATAGTCAGCGCAAAATATAGTCTCTCTCTACCAAACTCTTCCATCTACCTTCATGTAGTGGGACTGTCTTTAACTGCAGATGGAGGGTGAATAGCGAATTTCTGGCGCCATGAAACCAGATGCTCGGGGCAGACAGAGCTCTGTAGCACTGTAAGGCAGTCTGTCTAGAAGAAAGACAACTTCTAATTAAACTCTGGTCCTCCAGGTTGGGGGTTTTGTGGTTGGGCTGGTAACCCACCCAAATTATATATATATATATATATATATATATATTACTCAGAAGTCTTAAGTGCGAATACGAAACCCGGACAGATTCAATGAATACAACTTACGCAATGAAAAGGCCAGATTCGATAATGCAATGTTAGCCCGCATTGAAGATGGCAATGAATTCCGCAACCACGTCGCATTCTCATATGATGCAACTTGTGTTGTAAGGCGCACCTCTATTACTGTAGAACATGTGGAGAAGGAACCCCACATGCTGTAATAGAATGCGAATGTAATAGCCCCAAAGTTAAGTTGTCTTGTACTTTAATTTGTGATACTGTCATCGGACCTTCTTTTTGCTGAAAACGCGTGTCAGTGACACGATATATACTGTAGATATGCTGGAGAACTGTGCAGTTCAGCTATTACCGGATGAGCTCTTCATCCAGCAAGACGAAGCTCCTCTACATTATGCCAATGAAGTTGAAGACTACCTCAACATACAATTTAAAAACAGTGGATCGGAAGATTAGGTCCCATTGAATGGCCTGCAAGATCTCCAAATTTCTACCCGTTATATGTGTTTTTAGGGGGATATATAAAAGGCATTATTTATCGAATTCATGTATTGTACCTGACTGACATCCGAAGGCGGATAAGAGACGCTGGTGTATCCACCACACCTGCAATGCTGTGGAACACATGGAGGGAGATATAATACCGTCTTGATATTATTCGACAGGCGCATATGTGGGGATCTATTGAAACTTGGTACGTTTTATAATATAAAATCTAAGTCCGGTTATTTTGTTACTATAATTATTCAACGGTCACACTGCATATGTATAGGTATATGACCGTAGGAACTGTACTATTTTTCATGGAAGAATTTTGTAACTGGTTACATGCACAGTTTTTACAACATACCAGGAAACAAACGTCTTCATAACTCGATAGGTGTTATAGTCCTCGTAAAACTTATTCACTGGGCACAGACACCTTGGGTGAGGATCAGAGTACACTTAACTCATTGGCCATTTTTCGACTTAACAACTTATTCCTTATGATCAGATGTACGTAATTTGTTTGATTCTTCAAAATTGTGGATAATCGATTGAACTTATTATTTTGATAAATATCTTTATCAGTTTATAATTGCCGTGAAATTGACAAAAAATCTTGATTGACAATCCTAAGATTTGCTGATATAAAATCGGCCAAAGTCGATGGCTTTTTAAGGTCATACAAAAAGAAATTATCGGTCACTTTAGAAGAGGAGTTAAAGTCTTGAGTCTCATATCGTAGATTTCATCATGTGAAAATATCTGAAACCTGAAATTGCATTGTTGAGATCAAAATTTCCCTTTAAAACCCAAATTTAAGTTCCGAAGCTAATAACTTTAATTTACCTAGTTTAGGTATCGTTAAAAATATGCTATAAAACACCTATCTATCTACTGTACTACTTAATTATTCATTGAACAAATGTGTATAAAGCTTGCATTTTATATTTGTATTCGGGTTCCAATTGCAGGATCACACTGCTTCTTTTCACAGAAATTCTTCAATCGTTAAAAAAAAAATTCTATGTATCTTGACCCATTTCACCATTAAACATGTTGTTACAATATTATATAAAATAACTTATACAAATAAATATGATTAACACTACTGAAAAACACAACTTTAAGGAATATAGTGAAAGATTATAGGCCTAATTGCGATATAACATAAAGTGAAAAGGTGAAGTAATCTTACTTACAAACCTCAGGACACCCCTTGTGACAGTAGAAAGTTAAGGCTCCCACTTTCTTGACAATCGGCAGGATATGATTGCTGGGTTGATAGCTCTGCGTGAGGGTCATCTGTACCCCCAAAACATTCGTCTGCTATTCATTCCAGTTGAGTCGACTCCAGGGCCCTGTGCCACTAGAATGCTCAGTTCATTTTAAAATATTTGGACCCTCAAACTTCCGGCTTATATCGCATTGCCTTAACCAACTAGCTACGTCGTGGACTCGTAACTATATTAAGATATGACTTTTAAAACAAAAGTGAAAAATCTAAAAATACGTTGTGCGGGCGGGGTGAGAGAACAGTTTAACCTCTCTAATAAACCACGTTTCTGCGCAACCATTTGTGCGGGCGTGGTGAGAACCTCCTCACTACTCGCCACCATTTGTCCGGGATCGTGTTTTGTTGCTGTTGCCTCTATTAGCGTAGATCCGATTACCTCCAAGGTTATTAATCACAAAATTACTTGCCTCGGGCCCATGAAAGGCAAGGATTGATTCATCTTTCTTTCCTAGATATATTGACATAAATAAATAATGATTCTCAAATCCACAGAGTGACTGAAAATGATAGATTTCACTATGATTATCAATTAGGAAAGCTAGACAAAAAAAATAAAGGGAGTTGGAAATGTTCTCCTAACTGAGTGAGTTTCCGTATAGGATATCTAAACAGCTACGTGCACATAAATCAGACAGCAGATATAAAAGATGATATTTAATGCAAATAAGTTGTCTGAAGTAAAAACAAAATCAAGAAAAAACATTTGATCATTCAAGAAAAACAATATAAGTGAAATAAATAAATAAATAATAGTATTTCTACAAGACAAAAAAACCACATCGTACCACATACCACACTCATGCTAGAGTCCAAGCCAGGGGCGGCTTCTTCCCTGGTCTACAGGACCAACTAAAACTACGCCTCTTCTCGCTTCAGACGACCTTGTCCATATTAGAGTTCCAATCCCATCACGGACTGGATCGATGATTCAACATTAATGCTGAATGAATGATCTGCTTGAATGATAACGTTCTGCCTGTGCACCACGTATATGAAGGTTCCGAGGTAGAGGGGAGATGCGCCGTAGACACAGCGCGGCAGGAAGGGTAAAGAAGGGAGAGTGGGGTAGATGCAAGGAGAAAGGAATATTGGCATAGTTCATAAATATCCCAGTCTAGGGAGGAGAACGACGCTGCAGTAATGAGCCGAAAAACGCACTTTCGGTTCAATATCTCCTCCTCGCGCCCTCCGGGAAAAAGAAAACAGTCCATAAACTTCTAAACAATGCAAGAAAGTCCCAGAAGTCTTATAGACTTAAGTCACTATAACGATGTTGCAAAGATACTAGATAGCGAATCCCACGTTGCGAGGGGCACGGTAACACTATCAGATTCCGAGCGGTAAACTTCATCACCAATTTCATCGTCCCCAAAATCACTATCACCACACTCGCTTCTTCGTCGTCGACCATCCAGGCGCTGTTAAATAAACTCAAATCTTGACACAGCCGCCATAGTCGAACTCCGCGGTGTACCAGGTGAAAAACAGGGTGACGATACCATAACATGGATTGCCGGATCGCAATCCCGATCAACCGCTCTCTGGGAATCTGTAGTTGAGAACCACCATTTCGGTCAGCTGGGCACTCGGGCTCGGCCGGATCCGCCAAATGCTCGACTGCCAAACATTCCAAGTTCCTCTCCTATGCCAATATGAAGGAAGGGTGAACTGAAATAAGAAAACAGGTGGAGACAGAAAACGAAACCTCAAACGTTTTTACACAAGATATTACACAGTACAAGTTATAAGTGTCCTACAAAAATCATCCGTGGCATTAATCCACTACATGACATACTTTTTCTTGACTAACGTGCTGTTTTATGACGTGGCCATCGACGCTTTCTAATGTCTAGTTACACTTGCTTTTAGAACTTAGCCTGCGTCTTATAATAACAAAACTTGGTCCACGTATACCGAAACTCACTCAGGAGTCTGCCATCCAAATAATATTCACAAACGAAATGGCTCAATCAGCCCCACATACCGATGTCCAAAACACAAGCTTTCCTGATATCCAAAATAAGCAAACGAACTACGCCGGAAAACACTCTAGAATATAGTTCACGCAATATCTTTACATTACCTTCGATGTCAATACCTAGTAAGCTCAATTCTCGGACCAAATTGTCCTTAGATACAACATCAATCCAACTAGGCATGTTTACTAAACAAAATGAACAAAAGATGTAAACAACTATAAGAGAACGCAGTTCTTTATATATAAATTACTCTGTGTTTACATGCAAGGAGAGATGAATCAATTTTATTTACGTTAAACAGTTCAAACTCGTAAATAAGTACGTTTCAATAACCTTTACGTAGAAAATAAGTCTCGAAAACAAATAGTTATCCACGATATAATACCTCTGAAAAATGTCGACATCAAAATGCTTTCTAAATCCAAAAATCATTTACGACCATACAGAGTATATACCCTTGTTCTGGCACTTGAATCCAGAACCCAAAACTTAAGTTCAAAATTTCGAATCGATACCCACTTGAACTATTGACAATAGAATACAGCATACTTTTCCAAACAGAAAGAAACAAAAACCACACGCTATGCTACCATTTGTGCGGGCGGGGAGATAACCCAAACCACGCTCTTGCGCCATTTGTGGGGTTTACCTCCAAGGTTATTAATCACAAAATTACTTGCCTCGGGCCCATGAAAGGCAAGGATTGATTCATCTTTCTTTCCTAGATATATTGACATAAATAAATAATGATTCTCAAATCCACAGAGTGACTGAAAATGATAGTTTTCACTATGATTATCAATTAGGAAAGCTAGACAAAAAAATAAAGGGAGTTGGAAATGTTCTCCTAACTGAATGAGTTTCCGTATAGGATATCTAAACAGCTACGTGCACATAAATCAGACAGCAGATATAAAAGATGATATTTAATGCAAACAAGTTGTCTGAAGTAAAAACAAAATCAAGAAAAAACATTTGATCACTCAAGAAAAACAATATAAAGTGAATAAATAAGTAAATAAATAATAGTATTTCTACAAGACAAAAAACCACATCGTACCACATACCACACTCATGCTAGAGTCCAAGCCAGGGGCGGCTTCTTCCGTGGTCTACAGGACCAACTAAAACTACGCCGCTTCTCGGCTTCAGACGACCTTGTCCATATTAGAGTTCCAATCCCATCTCGGACTGGATCGATGATTCAAACATTAAATGCTGAATGAATGATCTGCTTGAATGATAACGTTCTGCCTGTGCACCACGTATATGAAGGTTCCGAGGTAGAGGGGAGATGCGCCGTAGACACAGCGCGGCAGGAAAGGTAAAGAAGGGAGAGTGGGGGTAGATGCAAGGAAAAAGGAATATTGGCATAGTTCATAAATATCCCAGTCTAGGGAGGAGAACGACGCTGCAGTAATGAGCCGAAAAACGCACTTTCGGTTCAACGTATTTGGGAATTTAATTCACTAATACATTAACTTCATAATTATAATTGCAAAGAAATAAACGCTATCTCAGTCAAAACATACAGTTATTAAGTCAACGTTTCAATCTCCTTAAGTGAGATCATTTTCAAGACATGGTTCAATTATAAATTTATGATACATTGTTACCATCACCAAGACAATATTAGATTTTTTAATATACAAATTTAAATGAATAAATTAAAAATTGCAATTGCTAATTTAAGATATTTTAGCAAGGAATCATGTGTTCCACACCATTCATTTAAATCTTTTTTGTTTATTTAATACTGTATTTTGTTTCTTTTTCACTTCTGCTATTAATCTTTTTTTGGTAAATATTTTTTTTGTGTAAAATTTTTATGTCATTCCATTTCATTTTATGATTTTGATTATTTATATGTTCACTGATTACTAAAATTTCTACACCTGGTGTACTGATATTATTTTTATGTTCGTCGATTCTTTTTTCTTATAAATTTTTTGTTTGGCCTATATAAGACTTTTCACAATCATCACATTGGTTTTTTGTATACATATGTCAATTTACAAGTATCGATTTTGTCTCTGCAGTTTTTATGAAATTATTATTAGGAACACTATGAGCAAAACAAATTTGAATGGTTTCAATTTAACTGAGATAACGTTTATATTTTTATAATTATGATTATTAATTAGTAACACTAAGAAATTAGGACTGGAAGTAAATATCAATAAAACTAAATATATGGTACACGTAGAAATTCAGTATATAATGGACATGGACAGCTAATGACAAATGAGGGAAATTTTGAGGAAGTGGCTGAATTCAAATACCTAGGAACAATAATCACAAACAGGAATGAGATGCACAAAGAAATTAAACATAGGCTCAATTCTGGAAATGCATGCTATTATGCATTGCAGAGACTTTTGATGTCCCAACTCCTTTCAAAAAACGTTAAGCTGAAAATATATAAAACTATTATTCTACCAGTTATATTATATGGGTGCGAAACATGGACTCTTACTTTAAAGGAGGAAATGAGATTACGAGTATTTGAGAATAAAGTTCTTAGGAAAATTTTTGAACCAAAGAGAGATGAAGAGACAGGTGAATGGAAAAGACTAACATAACAATGAACTACATGGTCTTTATAGGAAGCCAGATATAATAAGAACAGTTAAGTCTCGTAGACTGCGATGGGCTGGACATGTTGCGCGTATGGGGAATGTAAGACGTTCATGGAAACTTCTTGTAGGAAAGCCAGAAGGAAAACGCCCAGTTGGTAGACCAAGAATGAGGTGGGAGAACAACATTAACTATGATTTGAGGGAAGTAGATTATACAGGGAATGATTGGAAAGCATTAGCTCAGGATAGGGATGTATGGAGAGCTTATGTCCGCGTGGCCATGTACCTACGGGTTCGATAGTGCCAGTGAGTAAGTAAGTAAGTAATTATTCTCAGTGAAAAATATTATTGTATAAATTAACTTCATGTTCTTATTTATATATTCATTTAACGATAAATAGTGAATCTCCTGTATTATGTGTTTTTCGTTCGTAGCATAGTGATCACACAATAAGAATAAATAAATACATAAATAATTTGAAGCGCAGATGCCAGAAGGAGAGGAGGAAAACCATAAGAACAAAGAGTTCAGGAGGAGTATGAATAGAATAGATTTGGCAGAGGAATATGCGCAAGACAGGAATTTTTGAATGAATAAAATTACTTTCGGTTGAAGAAAAAACTACTGTCATGTAGAAAAAAAAATCCTAATAATAAATAATAGTTTTTAAAAAACAAAAAGAACACGCTTTATTAGAAAACTCAAAAATGATAAATAATTTTAATTTCCAATACGCTTGGGATAAAATAAAGTGGTCAACAAAAAAATCATCTCCAACACATATAGAATAAAATTAGTTATCAACAAAAAGAAAATAATTTTACCATCAAAAGCGTGGGGTGCTCTATATCAATTAATATATTTGATAATAAACAGATATTGGCAAAAGTAAGCTCTCTAACAAGAAAATGTAAAAATCACAAAAAGCACCCCACGCTTTTGATGGTAAAATTATTTTCTTTTTGTTGATAACTCTAATTTTATTCTATATGTGTTGGAGATGATTTTTTGTTGACCACTTTATTTTATCCCAAGCGTATTGGAAATTAATATTATTTTTCATTTTTGAGTTTTCTAATAAAGCGTGTTCTTTTAGTTTTTTAAAACTATTATTTATTTTTTATTTTTTAGTTTTAATATTTTACAGAATAAGATAAAATGTAAATATCTTTAAATTCGATACTATTGTAGTATGAGCTAAAAGTAATACTCTTCCAAAAAAAAAAGACCTCCCAGCCGGATTTGAACCAGCGACGTATGGATTACTGAATTATATACCACTAAGAGTTTCACTGCTCCACCAACTGAGCTTTTAGAACGATTGACTAAAAACTCGACAAGTCCGCAACCTATTATACCAGTTTTCATTTTTTTTGATTTTCGGATGATTCTGGCCAGGATTTTAGAAACGAAATATGAAATTATTATATTGTCACGGATCCTCTACACGTATACAAAGTTTCAAGTCGATCCAATGTTTCTAAGTGGGTGAAAATCGCGTTGAAAGATTCCGTTACATTGATAAAAAAACACTTTTTTTGATTTTCGGATGATTATGGCCAGGATTTTAGAAAATAAATATGAAATTATTGTATTGTCACGGGTCCTCTACAAGTATACAAAGTTTCAAGTCGATCCAATGATTTTAAGTTGGTGAAAATCGCGTTGAAAGATTCCGTTACATAGATAGATAGATAGATAGATACAGGTCAAGCTATTATAAAGCGTGTAAAAATAAGTTTTAACGAAAATAAAATTGTACGTCTCCAAAATGTGACTTGTATAATTATAAGTGTGCATATTTGTAGGACCATTGGAGCATAGACGCACCATAGTTATAATAATAATCCATCCATAGTAATTCTGTCCGAGGGTAGGTCTTTCACTGACTATTTAACTCATGCCCCAAATGGGAGTCAACGACCAATTACATTTCAATGATGTTTTATTTACAACCAATCACAGACGTGCTTTGCGTCGAATTTATCAACTGAAGTCTATCATATTAAAGAAATCTCCTTTTAACATTCTGAATAGGTCATAGCATTATTTTGAAGTGACTGCATGTGGCTACCAGATTGTATACACAGTGCACGAATGTAAACAGAGAGTGCTCGCCGGAAATAATATAAAACATTTGTAGCAATTAATTATACCACAAAAAAATAAACCACTGTTTGCACTTTCTTAAACGTATTATTTCCCAGGAATTTACGTTCCAGAAAAATATAATTGACATATTTACATCATAGGGCATAAGAAATTAATTCACCTATAATGTTGGTCATATATTATCCACTAGGGTGCATTATTACAATACTGCTATCCCTTGGCAATAAATAATATGATCTGGTTGCAGTGATGAACAAATGAAGCATAACAATCGTTTCTCATTTGTTTTCAAACATCGCCATTTATATTAAATACGTAAATATTTCAAAATAACTATATTTAAATAATAATTAGATGGTAAACAGCTTAATTTTATTCCTTAAATAGTCCTAAGAAATACCATTCTTGATTTCCAAGTTCTCTAGATAAATAGAAATCACTCGTAGCATTACTAATGATAATCATAGCATTTTCATGCTATGCTTTTGCACCTTTACTAGGGGATTATAGGTGTGGTAGCTTCCCGTTGCTTTCCACAATAATAATAATAATAATAATAATAATAATAATAATAATAATAATAATAAGAATAATGATAATTTATTTATATACAGAATTTTAATGTTTACACATCTTTCTGTGCCTAAAGTTTTATTTTTCTTCTCCACTCGTCTCTCTCCATCCATCCTGCTCATCATTCCATACTAATAAAATAATAATAATTAATAATAATAATAATAATAATAATAATAATAATAATAATAATACTAGCAGACGTGGATAATCATACACCATGGTAGACTCAACACCCCAAAAATTTAATTTTACTACATTTATAGGAGGCGTTTCATACAACTTAGTGTTGATGAAGTTATATTTTAGGCGTAACATTTGTATTGGAATATATCCTTCAATAGCATCAAATAAACTGATGTGAGAATAATTATTACAATAAATTGATTAATATTCATTATGGAGCACTAGGCATGAATGAATGATGATCTCTCTTCAATGTTCCATTATGTGTTGTTTATATAAGTTATTTAATCCAATATTATGATAAAATGATTAATAGTGGAATGGATCGTGATAATAAAAACTAAAATCAAGTATCTTTCTTAACGATTGAGGAATATGATAAAAAAATGTTCCGCAATTTGAACTCGAATACGAATATCAAACAATCGTTATACCATCTTGTACAGTGAATAACAAGATAGGTAGTATAATCGTTTTAAAAAATAAGTCACGAATAGAAAGGCAAACTTAATTAGTAACAGTAGGAACGTTCTGATCAGAAGAGTTAAAAACATGTTTTTGCATCTGAAATGTTTCAGAAAAAGAATGGCATATCATATAGATCCTGTGTGTAGAAATACGATACTCTAATTAATCTTTTTGTGTGAAAATGTAGAAGCTCTGGAAGGTCTAAACATACTTTAGTTGGTTTGATAAATGAGCTCCTTTTGTAGTATGAACAATATCCGAACGATATTCAAGCTCTTGACAATACTGTAACAGCAAGCTAAAGACATGTGTGGGAATCTAAAATTTCACGTACAATGACAATAAATCATCCTCATCAGCATCATCATCATCATCCCCTTGAACACTATTTTTATCTCCGATATTTGGCCAATGTGGCACACTTCTTTACTATCTATTTCTAAGGGTTATGACATCCGCAGGTATAATGACATATTAATTAAGACTCATTGTCTTTATTCTCAGCTAATGTAATATAATTCATAACCATGTTAAAAAGTTTGCTAAGATACTTCCTAATATCATCCTCCCATACAGTTCTATATGTTCCTTAATTTTATTCTCCTCAACAGTTTCTCATTAAATTTTAAAAGTAGTTATATTATCATTCGAGTTAAATAACGTGCCTATCTCAATTCCCTTGACTTAGTAATTCTAAAAATAATTAATAGGACATATACATATAGGTTGCGGCATAACTGAGTTAAATACTGCACATGTTGCAAGAAATAAAGTCAGATGGTTGAAACTGGGGTTAGAAAACAGGACCAACAGAGTATAATCTCAAACACTACTGCTTGTGCCGCATCCTGTATATTATGAGCTTCTCTCTCTCTCTCTCTCTCTCTCTCTTTCTTTCTCTCTTTCTCTCTCTCTCTTTCTCTCTCTCTTTCTCTCTCTCTTTCTCTCTCTCTCTCTCTCTCTCTCTCTCTCTCTCTCTCTCTCTCTCTCTCTCTCTCTCTCTCTCTCGTATCTATCTATCTTAGTATAAGTGACCTGTCCACCGCCCATTAAATACCTCAAGCATATATATTGTTTCAAAAAGTTGCAATATTTAGATTTTACATAAACGTTAAAAAATTATTCTAAATATTTTCTAAAATTTACTGTGAAATCTAAAATTAAACACAATTTTTAATACTATTACCTTTTTATAACTATTAATAATCACTTTATTCTAAATGAAATTTATCTAGATATCTATATGTTTATATGTATTCCTTAGTGATTGTACTGTTTTGACGAAACTTATTGTAAAATAAAATAAAAACTATCCTTAATCGCCTCCTTAAGTGCACAATATCATCAACACACTAAACTGAACCATTATATGGTAAACCATTTAGTAGTGTCGTTTGCTCCATTCCTTTTTTATTCTTATTTCGTATTGTCATCACAGAACCTAGAATACATACATGCTCATTGCCTTAAACAAATTCTTAAATAAAATTCTTAAATCATAGGATGGCAATTTTGAATTGTAATACGATTTTAAATATGTGGGAGTTATAAAACTTAATTGAAATCAATAACTTATATTAATAAAAATATATGATTGAACGAGGTAAAACTTAACATTAAATATTGAAGATGTACCTCATTAATACATCCATACGATAACAACATTATTTCTATAATCGCTTCAATATAGACCTTCCAAGCATATAGCAGGGATTATACACTCTCTCAGGGCTCTTATAATATGGCGACATGCAATAGGTGGAAATGTACACTCTCTTTGATATAAACGCAACGGAAACAAGTCCCCATGGCATGAGGTTCATCTTTCTTCTTCTTCTTAATTAGCACCACAATCAGGGTGGGACCTAGCTTCCTCTATTGCTCTCTTTCATTCAGCCCTGTCATTCCATAGTTTTTCTCCAATTTCTCATTTTTGCTCTCCCGCCACACACAAGTGCCACCAATTGGATCTCGGTCGACCCCTTGATCTTGTTCCATCTGGATGTATATAAAAAATGGATTTGACTTTCCTATTAACCTCCATTCTTCGAACATGCACCAGCCAGCTCAACCCAGACAGTCTGATTATGTTATGCCTTCTTCAGTTCATACAGTTCTCTGTTATATCTACTTCTGCACATATTTTTCACATTTGATTTCACCAAAAATTCTCCTCAGTATCTTTCTTTCAAACTTGGCTATGTGATCACAGATGTTCTTTGTTTCATTTGGTTACAGCAGTAGATACAAGTCCTATCTAATGTTTTGACAGTATGTTTTCAGGAAGATGATTAACTTTGATTAATTTGAATGACAATTCACAAGTATATTAAAACAAAGCACTACCTATGAGTTACCCCAGCAGTACGTGCATGGATTCCATGACAAAATATTCACACACGAACAAATTGTTAGCGACTTATGTATAGTAATGTAAAAAAAGATTAATATATATTTTATAATACTACATTGAATTTGCATATTTACAGTTTTATAATAAGTTCCTCACTTATATATAAAAGAAGATATACTTATTGATTTTTAATTCTTAGTTTGTACTGAACTGGTTTCTTATCGATCCAATATCGATCCAATAGCTAACTTGCATTACAATTTTGAACCAGTCAAATATTCATGAAACACCGTCCAGGATTTTGACTTGATTTTTAAAAGTGATCTGATAAAAAAAATATATGATTCATATTATGGTTCGATGTATCAGCGCCTTTAAAAAATACATGTATATATATATCATCTTCACGATCTTCAAGGCGTACCGTCTCCAGATTTATAGCTATTCTTTCCATCGCTTCCTGGGTCTTCCGATTCTTCTTTTACCCTGTGGTCTGTATCTGTATGATTCTAAAGGAATTATTGATAGTTGCATGCGTTGTAAATGATAATGCCAGTTTGACCGGTATTCGTCAATACTTACTTACTTACTCACTGGCACTATCGAACCCGTAGGTTCATGGCCGCACGGACATAAGCTCTCCATACATCCCTATCTGAGCTAATATTTTCCAATCATTCCCTGTATAATCTACTTCCTCAAATCATAGTTAATGTTGTTCTCCCACCTCATTCTTGGTCTACCAACTGGGCGTTTTCCTTCTGGCTTTCCTACAAGAAGTTTCCTGCACGTCTTTCATTCCCCATACGTGCAACATGTCCTGCCCATCGCAGTCTACGGGACTTAACTGTTCTTATTATATCTGGCTTCCTATAAAGGACCATGTAGTTCATTGTTATGTAGTCTTCTCCATTCACCTGTCTGTTCATCTCTCTTTGGTCCAAAATTTTCCTAAGAACTTTATTCTCAAATACTCGTAATCTCTTTCCTCCCTTAAAGTAAGAGTCCATGTTTCGCACCCATATAATATAACTGGTAGAACAATAGTTTTATATATTTTTAGCTTAACGTTTTTTGAAAGTAGTTGGGACATCAAAGGTCTCTGCAATGCATAATAGCATGCATTTCCAGAATTGAGCCTATGTTTAATTTCTTTGTGCATCTCATTCCTATTTGTGATTATTGTTCCTAGGTATTTGAATTCAGCCACTTCCTCAAAAATTTCCCTCATTTGTCATTAGCTGTCCAGTTCCATTATATAATGTATTTCTACGTGGTGACCATATATTAGTTTTACTGATATTTACTTCCAGTCCTAATTTCTTAGTGTTACTCAATAGTGTGTGCGTGTTGGCCTTTAGTATCTCCTCGCTATCGGCCAGTAATACTACATCATCAGCATAAACTAACAGCTTATTAATACCATTGAGTTGTAAGCCTTCCTCATTCTCTAAAGATTTAATGGCATGCTCTAGTACAAAATTAAATAGTAGAGGAGATAGTGCATCTCCTTGCTTTAACCCATTCTGGATTTCAAAAGTGTCTGAAACTGTTTGCCTACACGCACCCTACTCGTTGAGCCACTTAGACACATTCGAATAAGTCTAACTAACTTTTTAGGAATTCCAAACTCCAGCAGGATACTATATAACTTCTCCCTCTTAATTGAATCATATGCTTTTTTGAAGTCTACGTATAGTTGATGTACAGTACCATTATATTCCCATTTCTTTTCTAAAATCTGTCTTATACTAAAAATCTGATCTGTTGTAGACCTGTTTCTTCTAAATGCACATTGATGATCTCCTAGAATGTCATCAATATAGGGAGTAAGTCTGCTTACTAATATATTTGTTAGAATTTTGTACGACGTTGAAAGTAATGAGATGCCCCTATAGTTGTTGCAATCAGTTTTGTCTCCTTTCTTATAAATTGGTACGATAATTGATTCCTTCCATTCATCTGGAAGAGCTTTTTTCCTCCAAATCATACTAAGCAACCAGCGTATCTTGTCCATCAATTTTCTCCCCCTGATTTTATCAGTTCTGCTGGGATCTCATCTGAACCTGATGCTTTATACATCTTCAATTTTTCAATTGCCATTTTCAACTCTAATGCACTTGGCTCTGCGACTAGCATTTCTGCTGTCTGTAACTTATCCTCCTCAATGTGCCTGTTCTGTATGTACATTTAATAGCTGATTAAAATAACTTTTCCATCTATTTAATATACTCTTGGAATCTGCAATCATATCCCCATTTTCATTCCGAATTATGTTTGTGTCTAGCCTGAAACCCTTTCTTCTCTATACTAATTTCCCTGATATAATTCTCTAATGCTCCTATTTTTTGCATTCATTTCAAGATCATTAATTTTCTCTCTCAAATATTCCCTCTCTTTTACTCTTTAATAACTGGTGGGTTTTCCGTTCTAACCACCACCCAATTGCTCTTAAATTTACCTCATTTGGCTCGTGTAACCATTTAATTTTTGCTAGCTTTTCTTTCTTTACAATGTCGGCACATTCCTCATCAAACCATTTCTTTGTTTGCCTCTTTTTTTAAACAACCAATGCTTTCTGATGCTGACAATTTAATAGTATTCTCTTATAGCCTCCCATTCTTTATTTATATCAGTTTCTTCTTCGTTTGCCACATTGTCATCTGAAGATTCCAGTACTTCAATCTATTAGCAATTTTGATTTGGTATTCTTGCCGCATTTCATCATTTTTCAAGTTTTTTAATTCATATTTTACAGAATCATCTTTAGCGTTTGTTCCTCTCATAAGCGATAGCCGTTGTCTGATTTTCACCCTGACCAGATGATGATCTGAATTGCAGTTCTGTCCCTCTAACTGATCTAACATCAATGATGCTACTGTGCCAGCGTTTATCCACTAATACATGATCTATCTGGTTCCGAGTTTCTCCATCTGGGGCCGTCCAGGTGTATTTATGAATATCCTTATGCTGAAATGTTGTGCTCTTAACAAGAGATTCTTTGATGTGGCAAATGTGACTAATCTAACCCCGTTGTCGTTACTATCTTCATGAAGACTGAATTTGCCTATGTTGGTTTGAATATATCTTCCCGCCCCACTTTTGCATTAAAATCTCCTAAGACAATTTTCATATGATATCGTGAAAGGCTATCAAATAAGCATTCTAATTCTTCATAGAACTCATCCTTGATCTTGTCATCTTTATCTTCTGTGGGGGCATGTACATTTACAATTATAAAATCATGTCGTTTACCTTTAGAATTATGTATGATATCCTATCACTAACAACTTAAATATCTCGGATAGCGGATAGGATCCCTCCTTCTGACTAAAAAACCCGTTCCAAATGCAGGTCTTTCTGCACCCCCATAGTATAATGAAAAGCTTCCTGATTCCTGACTACCTTCTCCTGGCCACCTAACTTCCTGTAAAGCGACTATATACAAGGGCGATTTATCCAATTCCCGCGTTAATATCTCTATGTGCCCCGCTATTGTGTAAAGTCCTAACATTCCATGTTCCTAGGAACATGTCCCTGTGTTTTGAGCCTTTGCATGGGTTCCCTGAAGTAGTCCCCGCCCGGAGAACCGAATGGGGGACTTTTGACCTCCGGAAAATTTTACCCCAGTAGAACCCATGTCCGCATTTCTTGACGGTTGTATTTTTACGGTGAAAGATCGTCACTCTTTCGACCATGGTACTTAATTTCGTCTGGCTTATCACCTTCGCACCAGTCCGGCATGGGTAACCCTATCGGCAGCAATGCTACGCCGGCATAGCTCTCAGGATCATTTAAAGCACAACAAGCCACTCCCACCACGACAACGGTAAAGATACCATCGGAGGATTCGTCCATACTTTCTAATATATTTGCGTATTTAGCTCTTTAACGAATGTGATTCGTTTGATTTGATAACTTTTATAATTATATATATATATATATATTATATACATACTCCCGCTACATCTGGTAATAATAGAGAATATGTATAAGAAAATAAATGTTTGTTCTGGATTCCGCCTGGTAGCGTAAGAGGTAGAGCACCGAGATATCAACTCAAGAGATCCGAATTCAAATCCCGTACAGGCATTTATTTTTCTTATCTTGCCATATATCATATATATATATATATATATAATTATATCCGATCCTATTTAATTTATTCCTATATGATATTATTAGAATCTGACTCGAGAAGCTACAACAAAACAAATATTTAAAATTTTATATTTAAACACCTTACTATTTGCCGATAACGAACTATTCGCTTCACATTCAGAAGGAAAGTTTACAAATGATAGTTTATACATTATAGTAATATATCAAGAGAATATAATTTGGAAATTTCCCGGAAAAAAATATTTGGCTGTGTTGGAACTGATAGCACCAGAAAAAAAATATAAGCAATACAAGATTAAAACAAGTTCATGAATTCGATTATCCAGGCTGCAATGTTTCATACCAAGTTTAAATGTCTTAGAACACAAATTAACAAAATTTCAATTAATTGGCACAATGAAACGAACTATATTAAGGAAGTGAGAAAATATATTAAAACTGTACAGATCGTTAGTACTATCTACATTTTTATACGGTTCAGAAAACTTTGCTCTTAACTACATCCCAGAGAAGGAGAATTGAAGCAGCAGAGATAAAATTACTTGGATCTCTTGCAGGATACTCTCTTCTTGTGACCATAAAACAAACGAATATATTCGTCAATAACTAAATAGCATAATATATGAGATATTTATTGACGAATACCAGTCAAACTGGCATTTCCATTTACAGCAAATGCACAACCATCAAGAATTCCAATACAGTCATGTAGATACAGACTACAGGTTAATCGAAGAACTGGGCGACCAAGGTAGCGATGGAGAGAACAGCTATAAATTCTTGAGACGGAACGGATCAAGTGGTCCAATCCTTGAAGCTCGTGATGATATATATATACCCAACTATATGATCCCACCGAGAACTGGACACGTATTAACGAGGACTGAATAACGTTGAAGGTATAAAGATTTTTTTTTCTTCTTCTTCTTCTTCTTATTATTATTATTATTATTTTCCTCTTCATTTACGTAGGTGGATACAAGATTGGATACTACACTAGTTGACTCAGATCATTAGCGATTGAGACTCATATTCGGGATGTCTTCAGTTCAAATTCAGTGCCAAGAACACATTTTATGTCGTTAAAAGCAATGATGGGTTGGAATTTAATTATTACAATCAATTTTACCATTAATCATCATCATCATCATCTTCTTCTTCGTGGTAGGCCGTCGGCCTGTTTCGCTCTCAGAATTCATCTTCTCATCGTCTTCCAGGACGTCCCACATCTCTGTAGCCTTAAGGTTGGTACAACAGTGCTTGTTTGTTAGCCTACAAGAGTCCATTCTTGAAATATGCTCATGCCATGTTTGTTTATAGTTTTGTATTATTTCATTTAGATTAAACATTTTGAGTTCTTGTCTAATTGTTTCACTAGTAATGTGGTCTCTTATATCCTGCAACGTATCTGAGGAACTTCATCTCTGATGTTCCTAGTATATCTTCTGTCTGATCTATTCATGGCCCAATTCTCTGATCCATATGTCACAATGGGAACTGCCATTACCTTACAATACTTCTACCTTATAAATTTTTTACCTTTAACTAACTCACTGGCACTATCGAACCCATAGGTTTATGGCCGCGCGGACATAAGCTCTCCATACATCCCTATCCTGAGCCAATGTCTTCCAATCATTCCCCGTACAATCTACTTCCCTCAAATCATAGTTAATGTTATTCTCCCACCTCATTCTTGTCTACCAACTGGGCCGTTTTCCCTCTGGTTTTCCTACAAGAAGCTTCCATGCACGTCTTTCATTCCCCATTCGTGCCCACATGCCCTGCCCATCGTAGTCTATGAGACTTACCATTAATATATAATATATGAGTTGCATTTTATTATGACATGAACCAGACTACAGTAGACATATCCACTCTACTGGTATCTCACCAAAACAAGAAGGGCGCGATATGACCAAATTGTTCAAATGTAACCAAGGAGTCTAGAACATTATGTCTTGGAGCAGAGGTACGGGAGGCGCGGAACCCCATGGAGAAGAAAGTTTCTATAGAATTTCGGAAATGGTATGGGACCGATGCCCATCGTGAGGAATTTGAATTTGAATAGGTACAATAAGCAACGGCTCCAGGTTCCGTAAACCTGTTTTATGATTAGGGAACTCGATCTGCTGACTACATGTCATCGCTATTCTGGCCGGATTTGTATATTTGACTGCTGTGAGGCCTACTCTGAGCATGTCGCGCCTTGGAGCTTGGTTTTAGTTTAAAAATAAAATTGAAATAAATATTCTGATGTTTCGATCTTATTGAGTACGACCTGAAAGATCTATTGCGCTATTCCATTATAATGGAGAAGAGTAAAATGAACTACTCTACGGTGTTATGTAAGTTGTATGTCGTCTTCAACGTCCGACACACTTGGTTCTACTCTCTTGGTCCATATTCTTATTTATTAGTTTCATTTTCATTTCAATAGGACCAATTTGTATTTTATTCCAGGAATATGTGCCTGGAAATGGATTAAGAGATGGTCTCAAATTAGAGCTAGTTCAATGGATTCTTTCCAGGGGAAGTAAAACGTGATTTCTCGTTTTAAACTGACAGAACATGTAAGAAATACAAGTGTGAAGTGAGTGACCTTTCAATAAATTTTGTTAGTCAATGCTTAACCGATTTCGTATCATGATATTATTTCGTCGAGATATTAAAATTAATCTTGATATAATATGGTCAATTTTAACCCTACAGTGAAGTAAGACATCTTCAGAACTAAACTTGTAAGCATTTTAGGCTCCCAAATTCAGTTCAATTCAATGCCCTACGCCAAATCAGATTAAGGCGTAACTCCTGAAATTATGTAATTCTAACATTTTTGTTGGGGACACACCGTAGCGTAGTTGTTAAGGCACTGAGCTACAAGCCGGAGGGTCGAGGGTTCAAGTCCCGTTGGGGTCAGGATTTTTAAACTGACCCAAACCCTCTGGCGGCACTATGGCCCTGGGGTCGACTCAGCCTCTAACGAAAATGAGTACCAGACGCTTGTTCTGGGGGTAAAGGCGGCCGTCACGCAGGGCTGACAACCCGGCTGGCATAAAGTGCCGATTGTCTAGAAAAAGTGGGAGCCTTTCCCTCCTACTACCCCAAGGGACTCCGGGCCTGTTGTGGGTTCACATTACTTTACTTTTAACATTTTTGTTACCGAATTTGTTACATTAATTTTTGATTATATTTATTTCAGGAAAACAAAAACATAACTATTACAACTGTAACATTAACCTGTATTATATACGTATATTCACTTTATTACCATGTATGTGTTGGCTAGCTTTAATTCTTAAGAGTCATTCAAGTACATTGCGTCACACTCTCAGTCCGACCGGCTACCCGTGGCTATGAAGTGAGTCACCGTGAGGTTATGAATAGACTGCTCGGAGCGTGCATGTCGGACCGGCTGGGAGTGGAACGCAATGTACTTAACAATCAGTGCTTAAATTAGAAGTTGTTCTGGGTCCATTGCTCCGGTGTAGAGCGGTAACGTCGTTGCCTTGGACGTAGCGAATCTGAGTTCGATCCTAGGCGGGGTCAAGTTTCCTGGGTATTTGTGGGGGGGGGGTTATCACGTGTAAGATAAATGTCAAAAAACGTTAAATCGCAAATAGTCCACGAACTCCATCTGCCCATCACATTCATCAATACCTTCTTCGCCTTTTTTAGTATGAATTTATGAGGGAATTATGTGTCTTGACTTAAATGTTCGCGTTGTCTTAAAGATGGCCACAGGGGCAAATCACTCATCCTGGGAGACTCGCCATGTCCTTATGCGGTCAGATACAAAGTGTCTACAAAGGGAGAGGTTAAACTAAGTAAGTGAGATAAATAAATGTTTTCTGGCGTTTGTTATTCGCTTTATGTGACAAATAATGTGCGCAATTCATGTAATATTAGCTTTTAAAATTTCAAAACATAGTGATTCCGTTTTAAATGAATCATTTATCACTGAAACCGCCTCCACTGACAATCTTTATGCATACATGAAATAAATCCATTAGTCATGAATATTGTTAGAATCGTGTGATCGTTTAGATAAATATTTTTTTTTACACTAATTTGAAAAGTTGAATGCAGTGATTGGGAAATGAATGAAAGTGGCCTCTACTCAATTCATATTGAACAAAATTTGAGCTTGTCAAAATATTTATGATTAATTAATTGTCGCTTTCAAAATACATTAGTTTCTCACACGATTATGAGGCCGATTAAAAATTGTTGCGTAATATAGACCTAAATACATAGTTGTTTTTGAAAATCATGTATATTTGTTATGCAACTTGTACTCTTGAAAACAAACAGTTATTTACGAAGTCATGATTTTAATTACTGTACTTGTTTATGTCATTTTAATTTGGAATATTTTGCCGAAGTCTAATTTGATCAGGGATGCGAATATGGAGCCGTATAATACACACACACTACACGCACGCACACTATATACATACCTGCTACCATCAAATCGTGATAGATTGGCATGATACGAATTAATGGTAAACCAAGAAAATTGTATAAACATGGGTACATTACTAGAGAAGACGCGGAAAAATAAGAACAATACTCTTTCGTCAATAAATAAATATGTAAGCAATACGTAATATTATTAATACTTAATAACTATAAATAATTTAATATATAATTTTATTTTATGGCTATCTATTGTGTTATATTTTTGGTTTGTTTTGGTTTTTTATGTTAATACTAGACATTATTTCATTGATACGAACTGTCAAACAGCACGTACGGCTTGCTGCACGTGCGATTCATGATTGTAAATAGCATTGTAAGTATCTTACTTTTAGTCTAATAAAGAACTACTATATGTATACCTTAAAACATATTGAAACTTAGTACAGAGCAGCGATGGGGAAAAGTACCACGGTGTGTTCCTCTTACCCTCAATCATAGTTGAACTCCTCCCACTGTTGCAAGAAAAGTATTTGCATTCTGACTCCTTCGATCTGTTTACCGAATGAAGTAACTCAACATTATTATTTTCGTTCTATTTATGTATATACGTGTGTGTTTTTTAATTTATTTCTTTGCCGTTTTCTTTCGTGTACACTGTTCTTCCTTTATGTTTTACCTTAGTTAACCTTTTTATCTTATTCACACCTACAAAACACAAAGACAGGACACACACCCAGACCCAAGGTGGAGATTTTAAAATCCCCTACCCCTCCGGGAATCGAACCCGGGTCGCCTGAGTGCAAGGGTAGGGACTCTACAGACTACGCCACGGCGCGCGACCGACTTCGTTTTCGTTCGTTACACACTGTTCTTCCTCTTTGTTTACTTTGTTGACCTTTTTATCTTATTCACACATACAAACACAGGGCAGGACACACACAGACCCAAGGTGGAGATTTAAAATCCTCTACCCCGCCGGGAATCGAACCCGGGTCGCCGGAGTGGAAGGTAGGGACACTACCGACTACGCCACGGCGACGAACTTTAATTGTAAACGATTCTTTATTTCTATTAACATTTATTAGCATCCTATTAACTAATAGCTCTAGAGTATAACAACACAACTATTATATGGCGATGCTACTGAAATACAGGGCTGAACTTTTTTGCCTCGACTTGTAAACAATATAACTCGGAAAATAATAAATACGCTTGACCTTGCTGGTAGATATGAAGTAAGAAGTAGATTAAGTTCGTTCCATCCCTTTTACCCATCGCTGGTATAGAGTGACCTAATCTTTTCCTGACACCACTTGGCTGCATAACTCCGCTCATTGCCTTGCGAAACAGTGGAAAAACAATATTGCTACGTAACTAAGAGTATAGCTCATACATAGATAATTAAACATACCTTTTGAATGATGTCAATAAAGATTCCACCGCTGTGGTCTCAAGTAGCGTGCTGCCTTATCATGCAGCAGCCCCGGGTTCGATCCCCGGCCGGGACAGTTTTTTTGTGAGGTTTTCATCGGGGTTTTTCCTCATCTGTAAGACAAATGTCAGGAAAACTTTAAGGCCCAAACGGTCCCCAAAATCATATGGCCATCGCAATCATCATCATTCATATTCATCTTAGGTTAAGCTTAGGTTTAGGGAGATCTCCTGGTGCACTATTATCATCATCATCATCATCATCACCCATTATATCATCGGGGCAACGTAATCCCGCCTTCCAGGCGGCTCCAACCTCAGAAGTGGGTTTAAAAGTACGCCATGCCAGGAGAGGAAACCAGGAATGTCGAAAGGACAAACCTGGGGGCATTTGAAATAAAATAATAATAATCTCGCGTGTAACTTGAGCACTGATGCGCGCTTGGTTTTTTATCTCTCGGGCACTCCCGATTTTACTGAAAGTTAAAATTACTTCGTTGAGGTGGACAGTAAAGCTAAGTAGTGATTTTTTTCAACATACGTTTAATTTTGTTTACGCACTGAAGACAAATTATAGAATTAAAAGTTAGATATCGTGGTAGCCTGTTATAGGTTACATAAAATCAGATTAACTATAGTTTAGAAAACGAACCAAAATGCAGTGGGTTACTGCTCTTGTTGCTGCAGAATTCTATGCACGTAATGGTAAGCCCTGCTTAATCACCTTGTACTGCGATTTTTCCCCGTTGATCACACGCTGAGCTTATGTTTGTAACCTTGGGATGGGGTCCTAATTACATCAGAATAGTTTTATTATTGGGTTGTATGTAGTACCAGTTTTGATGACGATACCGAAGTTTCAGTTCAAGCATATCGGTTATTGAAGTCTCGCCTCATTGGTTTGTGCAATAGTAGAGAGAGAGAGAGACAGAGAAGAACACTGATATTGGTAAACACACACACACACACACACACACACACACACACACACACACACATATATGCAAGAATATATGACACAGAATTCATTTTCGCTACCAATCTGTAACAAATAAACAATGCGTTCGTATCCGCGGCGGCCTTGGACTGAGTGAGTACCGCCGAGCTACGAACGCATAGCATTTATATTATTGAATATCATTCTTAGATTTCAGAGCTCTAAATTCCAGTCTCTGATTACGATATATTTGCAAACTTAGAAAGCCTCTAGTTACTATATAATTATAATTTTATATATATTTACATATTTTAATTCTGGTAGAATATATTAATATCGTCACTGGGCAATCTTTACTTGGTAAATTATTTTAAGGGAATTAGACAAAGGTTTATTCGCCTGTTTATCTGTCTACTCGGTTTCCACAAATTTTACAGGAAGAATAAAAATGCATAGCTTTATAAATTATACTTTTGAATTGATGGAACATAATTTCATTTGAACCGCTAGATGGTGGAATACGTAGATACGGGTTACGGGTTTTATGCTGATTATACCTGAATTTGGTTTTCACTGGTTTCAATTTAATTAACTAACATGGTATTCAAGTTTCGTGAATTTACGAAGTTTCCATTTCCCAGGGAAGATATGTGATTCCCATTTTGAAGGTATTTAATAAAAACTCTCTACATTCGTTTTATAATATGAATATTTAGTAATCGTCAACAATATATTATTGAGAATTTTGAATCGCCACCATCTTATTTCTAAATTACGTCATGTATAGAACGTGACGTTACCACTACACCACAGCGATGAGCTTTTGTCTTATTTTTGCGCACTTCAATTTTTCAATAAATTAAGAGCACCTTTTATGTCTCCCCTATGTTTTATGGTTTATTCTAGTACCTTTATCCCTTCCTTTTTCCATGAAAATTGAACTCAAAAATCCTAAGATTAGTCATTGCATTAGTTTCTTTTACGTTATATACGTTAAGAATTAGATCTTCTACAATAGTGGTATTCACGATAATACAAAATATTACCTACTCAGCCAGTGTAGCCATCGGTAGAAGCATGTGCATATTATGTACAATTTTCTTTATAATTTATGTTTATGTTATAAAAATTAAGTCATTTCTAGGTCCGCTATATTTTTTGTGTAATTCTAGTCTTTTTCGATAATTATATGTGTATATATATATATATATATATATATATATATATATATATATTCTTAGGGTTATCAGTTTTTTAATATTATGATAGCAACACTTATGCACTACAATCTACAAAGATTGAAAGGACGTATAAATTGTCATTTAGCATACAAACTGCTGGTTATATATATATATATATATATATATATATATATATATTATATACATTTCTTGTAATCAAAATGCTTAATTTAAATTTTTGTAATTTCTTACATTGATACAATGAGCCGCAAGTAGTACCATGTCTTGTTTATTACATCAACAGTGTTTTGTTATTCAGAGTGGAAACTACAAGGTATTTCGGTTGCACCCCTTCTAACAAGTTTATTCTGTCAGGTTCATGGTTTGCATATACCCTATGTCAGATGACTGGATTATCTTACGTATTCAAGGCTCTGGATTAACTTTACAAATTTACTTCTAATTAGATTATGAGTGTGTCCTAATTATCTAAGGTATATATTTTTTTTCATATTTAACTCAACTATCTCTGTGGATGTTTACAGCATTAATTTATTTTCTATTTTCAGAATAAATGTAAAAACGTTTTTATTCACACACACACACATAAACTAGAATTCCACTGCACAACAAACCTATAAAATCCTTCATCTACCAGCCGTATATGTTCCATATACAGATATGGGCGATCATCCTAGGGGTGATATGTAGTCAGCATATCCTGTCCCCAACGGTTATAGTTGATTTTCTCAACCTGCTGAACAGTTGTGCTTTAAGACATAAGCTATTGCTACTTGTATACGGCACGGGAAAAACACACCTACACACACACACACACACACACACACACACACACACACACACACACACACACACACACACACACACACACACACACACACACACACATATATATATATATATATATCCATCCATCCATAGTAATTCTGCCCGAAGGCAGGTCCTTCACTGCAATCATAGCATTTTCATGCTATGATTGCAGCTTTACTACGGAATTGTCTAGGTGTGGTAGCTTCCCGTTGCTTTCTACACCGGTGAAGGATGATAATGATGATGATAATGATAATGATAAGGATGATGATGATAAAGATAATGACCATATGATTTCGGGGACCGTTTGGGCCTTAAAGTTTTCCTGACATTTGTCTTACAGGTGAGGAAAAACCCCGATAAAAACCTCACTCAGAAAAACTGCCCTGACCGGGGATCGAACCCGGGCCCGCTGCGTGACAAGGCAGCACGCTACCTCGAGACCACAGCGGTGGACTATATATATATGAAAAGGAAATTAAACGCCTGAACCGGGATTTGAACCCGAGATCTCTTAACTTCATACGTTAGCGCGCTACTCATGCGTCCTAGCACAGACATTTATTTTCCTTTCTTATATATAATTCTCTAACATGGGAGGCAACGGGACATCGGTCGCACTGCCATCTCGTATCTTCTATAACAAGTAAACATTTTAAGAGCATTTTTACTTTGTAGCAGTAATGCTTCTTTATTTCGATGTTATAATTAAATGTAGAAGACAAAAATAATGGCAATTTTAGTAAAGTCGCCCATAAGGTCGAAAATAATAATAGAAAATAAACCTCTAGCACGAGCGTTAAATTTCAATTATGTAGGTTGTGAATTGTCTTCTGGATATGGAACAAGAAATTATATACACAATAAATTATCAAAATTTCTAATGATATGTGGCACCATCATAGAACGCTAAAACATAAAACAAGGAAGGACACACGATTCGAGTTCTACAAAACAATAGCGGTACAGGTATTTTCATACGGCAGTGAGTCCTGGGCAACAAATAAGAGGAGTTCGGGTAAAATACAAAGTGTAGAAATGACTTTTCTGAGAATGTCCAAAGCATGCATAAAATTGGACCACATAAGAAATAAGAAGATAATTAGAAATATATTCAATAAGTGATAGAGTTCAACAACACCGCGTCGGCTGGGAAGAGCATGTTCAGAGAACGGAAAAACAAGATTGCCCAAGATAGCATATCATTATAAAGCAATAGGACTAAGATATGTAGGAAGACCTAGAGAATGAAGGAATCATTGTGAATTCGGATCATGCGAATCGCCTAAACCTCGAAGTGAATATGGTGATGAATTAAATGTTCGCCATTTACCATCGTAGGCAAAATATTACACGAAAAGAAAAAAAAAACTATATACATATTTCGATGTTAAAAAGAGGCGTCACTGCTATAATGTAAAAATTGTCTTTAATTTGCTTACTTGTTAGAGCAACCACGAGGGGGCATTGAGACAGAGTTCCCACTACCTCTCACGATCTTCTTCTTCTTCTTCCAAGTATTAGGCCAAGGCCTGTTACGATCCTATAGAAAATTTTCCCTCCAGCGTTTCATAGGACGGCCCAGTGATCTTCGTCCTCTTGGTATATAATTATAAACAGCTTGGGGATCCGATTTGAACTCATTCTTTCAAGATGGTGTTTTCCAATTTATTTTGTACTGTTTAATATATTTCAAAATTGGCGTAGTCTTCAATTCTTTTAAGATATCGGTGTTCCTTTTCCGATCCCATCTGGTGCAACCCGCTGTTTCTGCGCATGAATCTCATTTCACAAGCCGTTATTCTGCTCTCATGTTGTTTTTTTAGTGTCCATTCTTCACTACCATAGGTCAACACTGGTCTAGCCAAAGTGTTATATAAACGTAATCTGGTGTTTTTTTGTACAAGGGATGGTTTCATAACTTGATTATAATTCCTAAACTTTTATTAAAACTAGTAATTTTTTCAGGGATATCCTTTTCATCCCAGATAGAGAGATAATATCCAAGATATTTAAATTGATTAGATCTCTCTAAAATTTTATTCTGGAGACAGATTTTACTTTGTATGGGGTCCTTCCCATGAAATGCCACAATTTTAGTTTTGTTAATTGATATTTCCATATTAAATTTGGCACCTATTTTTTGTAAATTATAAATTGATCGTTGCAAATCATTTTCGGAAAGTGCAAGAAGAGCTAAATCGTCTGCAAAAAGAATAGCATCGAGTTTGAAGTTCCTATTGATGGGTATTATATCCTCGTTGTGTTTTCCTCCATTCATTTATTAATTTATTCATGTATATAATGAAAAGCACCGGTGAAAGTCCACATCCCTGTCTTACTCCAGTGTTGATCTTTTCCCAAGAAGATAATTTGCCATCTTGTTTAACAGAGATTTCATTATCTTTATAGATGTTGAAGATATTAGTAATATATTGTTGTGGAACGTTATCATCAGCTAAAATTTGTAGTAATATATTTCTGCCTACTTTGTCAAAAGCCTTTATGAAGTCAACGAAAGCGATATGAGTTTCTATATGAATTCCTTGTGCTTTTCTAATAGTAGTTTTAGAGTAAGAATCCATCTGTACAAGATCTACCCTTTCTGAATCCATTCTGCTCCTCTCATGATAGACATATATATATATATATATATATATATATATATGAGAAAAATAAATAAATATGAGCCTGAATAGCGTAACTGGCAGGGCACTTAAGTATAAATTTAGAGTTCCTGGATTCAAATCCCGATTCAGGCATTATTATTATTATTATTATTATTATTATTATTATTATTATTATTATTTTCTTTTCATGTCATATATATATATATATATATGATTATGTACACCGCTGTGGTCTCGAGGTAGTGTGCTGCTTCGTCACGCAGCGGGTCCGGGTTCGATTCCCGGTCAGGGCACGCTCTTGGGTGAGGTTTTCTTCGGGGTTTTCCTCACCTGTAAAGACAAATGTCAGGAAGCTTAGGGCCTAACCGTCCCCGAAAATCATCCGGCCAGCATCATCATCCTTATCATTACCATCATCATCCTTATCATTACCATCATCATCCTTATCATTACCATCATCATCCTTATCATTACCATCATCATCCTTATCATTACCATCATCATCCTTATCATTACCATCATCTTCCTTATCATTACCATCATCATCCTTATCATTACCATCATCATCCTTATCATTACCATCATCATCCTTCACGTAGAAAACAACGGGAAGCTACCACGCCTACAACTTCCCTAGTATAGCTACAAAGCATAGCATGAAAATGCTATGATTAGAGTGAAAGACCTGCCCTCGGGCAGAATTACTATGGATGGATATATGATTATGAAAGATTTCTTGGGTTTCCCATATCATGGTTTCATATTTGGCCTCTGGCCACTGATTCCACATGCTATTATCAATAAATGATCATTGTCAATGATATTAGTATGTGGGATCATGTCGAAACGTCGGAATCAGTGGCAAGAGGCCAACCTTGAATCCATGACGCGGAACACCAGAGAAACCTTTCTTAATCATATTTATATCTGCGAAAATCTGCCATATAATATATTACATTACTCTAATCCATCTCTAGTCTATAATATCGTTGCGAGTTCGATTCCTGATCGGGACAAGATAACTGAGTAAGAGGTTCCAGGATGTAGCTGACCTCTCATCAAGTTAGACATTTCGTAGTTAAAAATGATATATGTGAACGAGAATTTAAATTCCTCTCCTGAATTAATGCCATATAGAAACTGGTACACATGAGACTGGTTGGATAGCTAATGCAACATTTATAATTCCACATCATCTGATAACGTGATATTAATTTTATTCTAATCCATTCTATAGTAGTGAAGATGGCGCTGATGATTAAATCATCACACAAATTTTGTGTTTGATGTTAGGTGTAGATGGCGCTGAACAAGGGCGGAGGTTCGATGTCTCCACAACTACAGTTTAAAGGAAGTGTTGTTGTTGAAAACAAGTGCTAGTTGTGATAGGAAGTGATTTTAAAGTAAAATGTGATTTATATGAACTTCACAAATCTTGGCGTGGAACATATTGTTAAGGTTAATTACAAATATAGAAAACAATGTTAAATGTGGACGAGAAATAGTGAAGGTAAGTCGTTGTAAATTTATTAATTTTGCAGATACTATGCCAGGAGTTCAACTGCATTCCTATTCAAAAAGAATAGCCAACTTTTGCTTATTGTACGCCAGGTTATCCAATAAACTGTTAACTAATATGGTGTACACCATATTGTCAATGTTCTAAATCAATGAAATAAATTCAGTATTGGTCTCCTGGCATAAAATAGCTTAAATTTTATTTAAGGACCTATTAATTTAGGGACTTAAAATGTTTGCACATTTGCTATCCGTTGTTTGCGGGAAAGAAATTTTGGAATTTCGTTGATTAGCAGTCTTTGCGCCAAGCAAGCCACCGATGAGACTCTAGTAAATAAATACTAGAAAGTGAATCGATTTAACTAAGGTAAAAAGAGGAATATTTTTTCAATGTATTGTGTTTAGAAAAATCTTCAGCATTACTCGTATTACTGTTATTGTCCTTATTATTATTTTTATCTAATATACAATGAATTACCTACTTTCACACCTAACAATAAATTGAGCATAGGTAAACTCTTGGCATAAAATATCTTCAGTTTTATTTAAGGATTTATTAATTCAGAGTCATAAAATATTTGTATATTTCAATCCGTTGCTTGCGGGAAATAAAGTATGGAATTTTACCGATTAGCAGTCTTTGCGCCAAACAAGCCACCGATAAGGATCTAGTTAATACCTAAAACTGAAGCGATTGGACTAAAGTAAACAGAGGACTATTATTTCAATAAATTGTTTTAGAAAATTCTTCACTATTACTCGTATTATTTGTCTTATTAGTTTTATTGTAGTGGAGAAGGAAAATAAAACGTTAGGCACAGAAAGATGTGTAAATTTTCCAAATTGGCTGAAGAGTAAAATATCTTTCCCTTCTTTGTCCATAGTATATTCTTATAATACCGTTTCTCTACATACTTCTGGCATTACTAACATTTTGTAAGGTTTTAAACGTTTTTCAACATTACTTATAACATTAGATTGAAATTTCTAGGTATTTTTTTATTTACGAGAAACACTGTACCTTTACGACACCAAAAGACAATATTGTGAATCTCCCCCTAGCTATTTTCCCTCCTCCTCCAATGTTGCCACCATCAAGAGCTCAATTGCACATATTTTTGTGAGGTTAGTGTTGGTATACATGAGATTAGTGTACACTACATGAATACCATACATAATATTTGTCAGGTTAGGAAGGGAGACCTTAGTGTACATCCATTTATAATGACGTTTGGGAATTTATTTCGAAGGCTGGTCATACCTTACGTACTGCCATCTAGCGACAGCTCTGTAAACCTTCTATATGACATCAAATATTTGTGTTTCGACCTAGTGACAGCCCTATAAACTCTTTCGCGTGCGCACTGTTATTATATAGGACTTAGACAATATATTGGGAAAGGTAAAGTGAACAATATATTGAGAAAAGTACTGTTTTCCCCAAAGTGGGCCTGAGTTCGATCCCGGTCAGCTGAGTCTCTTGGGTAAGTTGTTACATTCGTTTTGTTTAATGAACAAATGTTTAATGTATGAGTAAACTTTTTATAATTATTTTCTTCATCATCATCTACGACAATCACGGATTAAGCCCATGCGGCTTGTTCCGATTTCATATATTCTCATTCAAATAGTTGAATTCATCAATTTTTCGGTCTAATATTCCTGGCTCCTTTGTGTTTGTCCATCCATCCATAGTAATTCTGCCCGAGGGTAGGTTCTTCGCTATGCTTGCAGCTTTACTAGGGAATTTTAGGTGTGGTAGCTTCTCGTTGCTTTCCACACCGGTGAAGGATGATGATGTTAAAGATGAGGATGATGGCCATATGATTTAGGGCACCGTTTGGGCCTTAAATTTTTCCTGTCATTTGTCATACAGGTGAGGAAAAACCCCGATAAAAACCTCACCCAGAAAAACAGCCCCGACCGGGTATCGAACCCGGGCCCGCTGCGTGACAAGGCAGTACGCTACCTCGAGACCACAGCGGTGGACTATTGTTGGTTTGTAATTAAGTATAATTCTTGGTATGCGTTCATTTCTCATTCTTTAAACATGTTCTTTCCCAGTTTTTCTTTTATTTTATCTAAAAGTTTAAAAATATTTAGCTCATTGCTAATATCTTCACTTCTTTTATCTAGAAGTGTGCAGCGAAATACATTTCTTAGAAATATAATTTCAGCTGCTTCTATGATCTTCTTTTCTCTTTTAGTTAACACCCAAAATTCACTACCATACAATAGTAAGGGAACTGCCACTACTACATACAATTTTAATTTTGGTTCCTTTTTGTATTTTTTAATATTCTCTTAATTGTGCCACATATATAATTAAATTTATTAAGTTTGTTAAAAAGATCTTCATTTTTAAAATAAGAGATTTCATAACCCAGGTATTTAAAATTGTTCACTTGTTCAACGGGGTTCCCCTCCGGAATTATTTTAACTCATATTTTCTTAATTGTTAATTTTGCTCCAGAAAATTGAACTGATCACTCATCCGGGGAGAACTTCCATGTCCTTGTATTTTTGAAAAGAATGTGTTTACAGTTTTGAATCCCCTGCAAGTCGTGTTTCTGTAAGGTCCGAGAGACGTGGGTCACGTAAATGTACATACAAAAAAGAGAGGCTAAATATGGGAAAGAAGAAAACAAAATACTTCTTCTTCTACTACAGGCTATACAGCCTGTTCCGGCGAAGTTAAAAGTGGAGTCCATCTTCTACGTGGTCGGCCAACATCTCTTGTTCCTCTGGGATTATACAGGAAGGTTCTTTTTGGTATTCTTTCGTTGTTCATTCTCATTAAGTGTTCTGTCCATTTCTTAATATTTTCGCTGATTTTATCTTCAATTTTATATATATTTAATTCTTCTCGTATAGTTTCATTCCTTATTCTATCCGCTCTTGTGCATCCTTTCACATTAAGTAAAAACAGCATTTCCACAGTCTGTATCCTGCTTTTATCCCTTGATTTCATTATCCAATTTTCACTTCATACAACAACAAAGAAACAGCCATTGTTTTATATAATTTAAGTTTCGTATCTTTCCTTGTTTTCCGACCTAAGATTCTTTTTATGGTTCCACAAATAGCCTGAAATGTATTTACTTTATTTTCTATATCTTTATTTTCTCTATAAGTTATATCACATCCTAAATATTGGAAATGCGATACTTGTTCTATTATTTTGTTATCCAGTACAATTTTTGATCTAATTCCATATTTACCAATAAATGCCATTACGTTTGACTTATTTATTGATATTTTACAATTATATCTATTGGCTATTAATTTAAATGTATATGCTAACATTTGGAGCTCATTTTCAGATTCTGCTAAAAGTACAACATCGTCAGCGAATAATAAAGCATTTATTTTATCTTTATTATCATTATTCCTCCATTAGTTAAAACCTTCTTCCATTCTTTAGGATATCGTCCATATAAATATTAAATAATATAGGTGAGAGTGAACACCCTTGTCGTACTCCTTGGTTTATTTGAAAAAAATGTCTTACTTTTAGTCAGCTGTGGGTCAATACAAATATTTGTTCCATAGTACAAGCTCCTAACAGTTTCTATAATCTAAATAGCGAGGCCTTTTTCTTTTAGGACATTCCACAATATTTCCCTGTTTACTCGATCAAATGCTTTATCTAAGTCTATAAATAACAAATGTGTTTCCAGGTTTTTTTCTTGTCTTTTGTTTATTATCTGATTCAGGGCAAATACTCCATCGGTACAAGATCTTCCTTTTCGGAACCCGTTTTGTTCTTCTGCTAGTGTTACTTCAGTAATTCGTTGTATTCGTTTTGCTATTATTCTAGCATAGATTTATATCCACTATTTAGGAGGGTAATGCCTCTGTAATTAGATGGTTGGTTTCTTTCTCCTTTCTTGTAAATTGGTTTTACTATACCTTGCCTCCATGTTGCTGGTATATTGTGATTCTCCCAACACATATTAAGGAAATTCAAGAATCTTAATTTAAAGAATATATCTGCATATTTAATTAGTTCTGAATTGATGTCATCTGGTCCGCTAGCTTTTCTATTATTTGTTATTTGAGCGATTCTTCCAGTTCTTCCATTTGTATTTTATCTACTTTCAAATTCTAACATTTTGGGTCTTCTTCGTTTTCATTCTCGTTGTACCACAGGTCTCTGAAATAAAAAACAAAATACTAATATTAATAATTAATTTTCTACTTTTGAACTTCGTCTCAGTTACTGTATAATCTCTCGATTTTTTTGCACTTATAGACGATCTTTAATATAAAGTTTACAATTTACAATTCAGGTACGTAAGCTTCTATCATTTCCACAGTTTGCTAATTTCTGTGGCGAATCATATGAATTTTAACTTATTTTTGGTATCGTTACGTTCTTTTTTATCGATCTTTGTAGACACCTTCTTTGAAATTTCCCTTTAATTTTAATAAAGTATGTGAATTTCTGTGGACTTGTAGATAAATTAAAAGTGACCCATGTAAAAATAATTATGTTCGCATTATATTTCAAGTCCTTTAATTTCACTTTGAAATTTGGTTCAGATGTGTAAGCATTGCCATTCAGGTTTCAGAGAGAAGATACTTAGAAAGCGTGACACAAAATATGGCATGATATAATTTAGAATGTTGGAAGGCAAAGTTATTTAATGAAATGATTATTTTTTAAAGTGTGGCGGTTGTCCTGTGCTTGGCAGATAGGAGAATCTTATGAGAAAAACTGTTACATGCCACTTGACAGTGCCTTCATTAACGTCAACTTCACAGGCATTTTGAGTCCTTCCTGTTACCATGACAACCAACACACTTCTCGGAATTCATTTATATGAAATGATGATGTAAGCATCGACCGACTAATATTATACAAATATTTCTCTTCTCATAGTGGACACAGCGTTGTTTAGCTTGATAATAATGTTGAATGTAAACCCACTTTTGTGTACAACACACACAAGCGTGAGATAAATATATCATTTTAGCGAATTCCGAGGCGATGAAGGTAATGAGGTTGTTCTCATAAGAAGAAATATATTTTTTTACATATTTCATCGTCTTACAAGTAGACACTGGAAATGACGGTGGCGTGGATTATGGCTCCACATTTAATTATGCAGTTTAAAAACCACTTAAAAGCAATAAATAATTACGGAATGATATATTAAAAATATTTACTTAGGAATTTAATTATCTTTAACGCCTTTTACTCGTAAATATGGAAAAAAGTGACTATTTCCTGTCATATTTAAAATGTAACGAACCTAAAAGCTAACTAACTCACACTTAACCTAATTTAATTACTCTAACCTAAGGAGGATCCCATGAAACGCCCTTTTTTTACACGCTCTATATTATATTGACCTGTATCTATCTATGTAACGGAATTTTTCAACACGATTTTGACCCATTTAAAAACATTAGATCTACTTGAAACTTTGTATACTTATAAAGGACCAATGACAATAAAATAATTTCATAATGTTTTTCTAAGATCCTGGCCAGGATCATCAGGATATCAAAAAAATAAAGACCGGTATAATAGGTTGCGGACGTATCGACTATTTAGTCTATCGTTATGGTAGCTCAGTTGGTAGAGTTCTGGACTGTAGTGGTATATAATTTCAGTAATCCATAGGTCGCTGGTTCAATTCCGGCCCGGAGGATTTTTTAGAACAGTATTACTTTTAGCTCATACTACAATGCTATTGAATTTGAAGATATTTACATTTTTAGAAAACCAAGCTGAACAAAAAATAATAGTTTAAAAAACTAAAACAACACGCGTCATTAGAAAACCGAACTAAAAAAATTTAAAATAATTTCAATTTTCAACACGCTTGGGATAAAATTAAAGTGGTAAACAAAAAAATCATCTCCAACGCATTTAGAATAAAGCTAGAGTTATGTTCAAAGAAAAGATAATGTTACCACGACGTGGGGTGCTCTATATCAATCAATATATTTGATAATAAACAGATATTAGTAAAAGTAAAGTCTCTAAGAAGAAAACGTAAAAACCATAAAAAGCACCCCACGCTTTTGATGGCCAAATATTTTTTTTGTAGATAACTCTAGTTTTATTGTAGATGTGTTGGAGGTTATTTTTTGTTGACCACTTTAATTTTATCCCAAGCGTGTTGGAAATTAAAATTATTTTTCATTTTTTTAGTTCGGTTTTCCAATAAAGCGTGTTGTTTTAGTTTTTTAAACTATTATTTATTTGTTTTATGTTTGCTAAATTCGGACACAAATATGTTATTATCGACGGAGATGCTGTGTTATCGACAGAGCCGTGGGTTTATAGCTGGTTATATCGTTACTTGTGCGCTTTTTTTGTTTATATTATATTGATATCGCAGGGTGGTTATCGTTGGTTCATAGAATAGCTATTATTTGAAACTACGTAAATAACTGCGAATTTTGAAAGTGTTGAGAATAACTGTTGTAACCAGAGTGGTCATGACAGGAAATAGTCTCACTTTTTTTCCATATTTACGAGTAAAATAAATTAACGACAGTTAAATACCGCAAGTAAATATTCTTAATATGTAATTTTATAATTATTTATTGCATTTAAGTGGTATTTAAATGCGTAATTAAATATTTTGCTAGAATGCACGGCGCCGAAATGACCAAGGCAAATGAATAAGTAAATAAATTTAAAAAAATGTGTATGTATTTGTTTCTTTGTAACACTCTAGCGACAGCAATATTTTTTATTTTTTAACTAAACTCGGCATAAAGCAATCAGTTTAAAAAAAATAGGATCGAGTTTGTTAACCAGCAAAATTGGACTATATGGAGTGGGGTAGATCTCAAGGGAAATTTTTAAAATCCCTCTAGTGACCGCAATTTAGATTTTAACAAAACTCAGTATATGGTAATGGAATAATACCAGAAAGATATACTCAGAAAAATCAGCGAAATCAAGTTTTAGCATGGGGGGGGGGGGGTGGCTCCAAATACTCGAAATTTAAAAATCGATCTTGCCGCCATGTTTATTTTCTCACATTGTAACTTATAATTTAAATAACAAGAAAAATGTATGTTCCTTAAACCAGCAAAATCGGACGAGAAAGTCGATTTTCTGAGGAATTCCTTTAGTGTACGCGGTTTCTGCTCTATAATAGTTTTTGGAAAAATGTCTTGCATTTATGTAACGATTATAATTCATCATTAACAACTCTCTTGATTAAGATCTTCTGACTTGTTCCGCTTCAGCCTGAAACCTAGTCTGTCTTTGGTCTGTAAGACGTCTTTCCACAAGGTCTGAGGCTGAATAATTTCTTGGACTATTATTGTTAATACTAATAGTATTGTTATTATTATTATTTATTATTATTATTATCGTATTATTATTGTATTATGCGATGTGTTACACGTCAAAATACGTATTTTACTAGTTCAGTCTGTAATTGAATATCCGCAGTCATTTGAATTGTTACTCTTGTATAATATTGATTCTGGATCAGAAATTACATTATGAAAACTGATGGGGATAATCCACAACCCTGTCCTGAACGTAGTTTCTTTCTCTAAGTTTATTATAATATAAATATTCTAATTTTAATTATATTTACCACATACAGACTTCCTATTACATTCACGAAGGTAACAGAAATTATTTCTCTAAAATTTCCTGTATTTCTCTGTATTTGCCCGATCGTACGCTTTCTCATAATATAAGAATAAAAAAAATGTGGGCTTGTTAAAGTCTTTTCTATAGTAGCTGTTGTACCACAAAATATGGCATCTTCCTAATGCACGTCATTTTCCCACGACTATTTATATTTAACTCATGCCCCAAATGGGAGTCATTGATCTATCACGTTTCAATGAATTTAGTTTTAAAACAATGACAGTCGTATTTCATCTCACTATTTGTCGAATTCTGTTTACCAAAATAAAGAAAGCTCCTCCTTTTTAATATGTTTTTATAGGAAATGTGCACTCAGGTTCAGCATTAATGGACACACACCCAGACCTAAGGTGGAGATTTTTTAAAATCCCCTACCCCGCCGGGAATCGAACCCGGGTCGCCGGAGTGGAAGGTAGGGACTCTACCGACTATGCCACGGCGACGGACTCCTTTTTAATGTTCTGAGCAGGTCAGATCATTATTTTGCAGTGACTAACTCTCCAACAAATACGTTGAATATAGCAAATAATGAACAGATTCCTTCGAACTACACATTTGATAAATGTGTGTTCAATAATTGTGTTTTTAATTAATGATTTTATTGAGTTGTTTCCTAAAAAAAATCACTAATAATGTTGGTTATAACAGACATTTTTATGTTTCATTTTTTTCTCCGCTAGAGTGCATACTTACAATATTGCGATCTTAGTGGGTTATCACTGATTGCGATCCTATATTGCAATAAATAATGAGATCACGTTGCAGTGAATAAGTATAACCATACATTTCATTTGTAATCAAACATCGCCGTATACATTAAATATAACAATATTTTAAAATACCGGTAATTAAATTTAAAAAGTGATTTTTGAGTAAACAGCTTAATTTAATTCGTTGATAGTCCTACCAAATGCCATCCTTAATTTCCAAATCATCTTGATAAATTGCAAATCACTCGTGGCATTACTTATGATAATTGATTTTATTAACTTACATTTTTTATTTTGCTTAAATTTTGGATGTCCTTTCAATAAAATTTAAACAGAAATTCCTGTCACCTTTTTGTAAATCAGGACAATTATTAGAGTTGTTTTTCAATGATATAATCCTTGAGCCTGCAGCCGGAAAAGGCACGAGGGTCTCCTTAGGGCGTATTTTAGATTAAGCTTATTTCTGGGTTGTACTGGTGTGAAGGACAAGGAATTCGATAATCAGTAACAATGAGTTGTGTAATTAACTAAAAAGGGTTTATTTTGTTAACCTCTTATGAACAACACAATACACAACAAATTAATAATACTCGTACCTTGAAGACTACTTAAGCAAATCTAGACTTCACTAGTATATTTTACGTACGATAGATTGATTCACACTTTTAGGTAATAATATGGGAGCAACAAACAGGCTCCTCTGAATACTCGTAATATGATAAACCAGCCCACTCTGCTTCGTAAGGAAGCTACTGGCTCCTCTCTGTATGTACTCGTATTGGAGCCACCGGCCACACTCTATATGTGTGTATGAGCTACTAACCACACAGTGTTCGTATGAGAGCAACTGGCCCCACTGTGTTAACAAAAAAATTCTTGGCCTTTTATATTCATTTCAAAAGGAAGTTTTAAAATTGGCTCAAGTATTCCTTAAAACAACATTTATTGTTTTGCAAATATTACCATATTCAACACGTCAATCAAATTTACACTTTTATAATAAACATTAGTTTCGCTTCGCTAGGTACATGTACCTGCCAAGCCTTGAGTTACCGTTAACCGCTGTATAACAAAAGCTTATTGTGTGGTCTCAAATAATAACCAAATTAATTCTAGGAATTACTAATGCTACAAGCCATGATATCATTAAAATATGCATAAATCTGATGTTAAGCAGTTTACTCCTGAATTTCCATTAGGGTGTTATAGCGTTCTTCATTTATAACCTAAGGACACACGGTGGTTTGCCTGTGCGCGGTTGGGTGTGACACAGCCGGCTATGCTCCTACATAAACTCTGTGCATAAAGTATGTATAAAAATCTAATAGAAGATGCTAGAAATGTCTCCTTACTGCTTTTTTTTTTAATATTATTCACTTTTTCTGCAATATACAAGTACAGTTTTTATATTTTATTACTAGCAAAAAATTGCATCATTATTTTTTAAATTTATTATTATTTATTATTATTTACCGTCTATTTTATGTAATGAATAATCAGTGGCAAACGATTCGGATTTAATTCTAGCTACTAGATACAATATTATTTTCTCGGATGTACAATACAATCTATTTTCCAACTAATAAAAAGGAAGGAAATATAATTACTTAATTTTACTACTAATTAATTGTAACTTTGCTACGAACTTATCCTGACACATTGTAATAAATGATTATGTCACACACGTTGGAATATGATGTTGAGATGTTCCAGTGATAATATTGGGGAATGCTAAAGGTGTTCTGTGTAATTTATCTGAAAATCTAAAACAAGTGTATAAGAAGGAATATGCACTATTCACTGAGTGAAGTAAAGTAACGATATTAAGGAGTTAATTGATGCGATAGGTAGAATTTTTACTTTACAAAGTTTTAAACGTAGGCCTACATGCACAATGTTTCTAACCCACTGGCACAATCGAAATCGTAGGTTCATGGCCGCGCGGACATATGCTCTCCACACATCCCTATCTTCAGTTAATGTTTTCCAATCATCCCTGTATAATCTACTTTCCTCAAATAAACAAATATTTATTACACAGTAAATCATCTAGCGATTTTTGTTCTCCTGAGATTCATATTTTCAGTAGATTAATTTTTGATAAATTGGTTTACCTTTATTTCAAAATATAATATATTCCTCATTTAATTGAAACTGTTGATTTTTTACAATGTAATTGAGATTTTTGGAAGAAAACATTATGCATTAGAATTTCTGTACACTGAATATGTGATTATAAATATATATATATATATATATATATATATATATATATATATATACTAGCGGACCTGGTAGATATTGTCCTGCACAAACGTTCAATTCTCGTGATGTGGCCGGCCGATTAAAATGTTACTTTTTCACCATAAAATTCACTAATTAAGAGGTAATTAGATTTATTAAGTTCGCAAGAAAATTCCTCACTGTCATCCGTTGTGGCTCAATAAGCGCACATTGTTTTCGCGTTAGTATGTGTAATATTTCGATAATGCATATGACTACACATCTGACATAAAAAGTCCTAAAACCCGATCGAAGCGCCACCTACGAAGTCCAATTGTGAATCTAAACCATTCAGAGACGCACTCAAACACACACAAAATATTTCATCAAAATCGGTCCAGTCATTTAGGCAGTTATTAATTTCGGATTTTTAGCAAACCTCCAGTTCTAATTATCGGATTTCGCTCGTTTTTGGACAATACATATGATATGCTGAGTATCATTGTGAAACATCTAGAAATGTGACCGCTAGAGCGATTTTTCAATTCTCACTTCTGGCGAACGCCTATACCTAATGTACGTATTTAGAGGCTCCAATTGTAAATCTGAACCATCGAGAGACCCAATCAGACACACACACACACACACAGAGATTTCATCAAAGTCGGTCCAATCGTTTAGGAGAAGAATCATATATATATATATATATATATATATATATATATATATATCCATCCATACATGGTAATTCTGCCCGAAGGCAGATCCTTCACTGCAATCATAGCATTTTCATACTATGCTTGCAGCTTTACTAAGGAATTGTAGATGTGGTAGCTTCCCGTTGCTTTCCACACCGGTGAAGTATGATGATGATAATGATAAGGATGATGATGATGGCCATATGATTTGGGGACCGTTTCGGCCTTAAAGGTTTCCTGACGTTTGTCTTACAGGAGAGGAAAAACCGCGATAAAAACCTTACCCAGGAAAACTGCCACGACCGGGGATCGAACCCGGGCCCGCTGCGTGACAAGGCATCACGCTACCTCGAGACCACAGCGGTGGACATATACAAATTATATATATATATATAAATTTGCATGATATACCGTACTGTAGATTTTCGCAGATATAAGTGTGATAGAGAAAGTTTTCTTCGAATATCCGCGTCAAAAATTCGAGGCCCATGACAACGGCTTGTGAGGTCATGTCGACACGTTGGAACCATTGACCAGATACGAACTTTGAATCTTTGACGCGGAAAACACTATAATATATATATATAACACAAGAATATACGAGTATATATAATAAATAACCGTTTATAGGGTTTTATGTATTTATCTCTGCTAATCTTAAGTTAAATATTTTTGCGATCACAAGATTTATTTGTTTACTATATATAAAATTTATTTCAGACAGCAGCTCCTTTAGGGCCTATATAGTAATTACGACATGCATTGTATACCTTAGTATCACATTTGTCTTCTGCCTGTATGTTAATATATTAAAAATACTATTTATATTCATCAATACACTGGACTATTATTTACACATATATTGAGTTTTTATAATATTTTATAATGTTTTTTCCTTTCATTATCAGCATTATTTATATGTTTTTTATTTTAAAATATTTTCATTTAGTAATTATTTCTATGTAAAAGAACTCAGTTTCCATTGTCATAGGGTTTAGAAGGGGTGGATAATAAAACGTCCAAAATCAATCTAGATTTGTGTCGAATGTTTTGTTTTTGAGAACACTAAGCTTATTGGTGACTAGAGAACTGGATAAATAAAAACCCGGGCAACGCCGGATAATTTCCTTATATACATGCATGTGTATATATATGTGTGTGTGTGTGGTCAAGTAGATATATATATATATATATATATATATTTGTAGCCTATGCAGGTAATTTAATTAAATCTTTTAATTAGAGCAGGTCCACTACAATTTTAATACTATACATATAAGATACACTACATTCTAAATTTTATAATAATACTTGATGAATAGTTATTTGATTGTATTAATAATAATCATCTTAGGAATTGAAATGATGAGCCTCATGGGCCAATAAACCTTTGATCAGAGTAGCACACAATAAAATAAAATAAATAAATAAATAATGATTATTTGCCAATTATTTGCAAAATAATATTGTATGTTATTTACATATATTTAGGTGTTTTTCCACGATTATTAGTAGACCAATTTCTACCTCTCTGTGTCACCGATTTTTTAAAAATTTTCTTTGAGTAGCTAGTATTCCCACTCCTATTGGTTGTAATTGCTATTTGAGATTTGTTCTTGCACGCATGTGGGATCATCTGTTAATTTGAATTTCTGTATACATTCGTCGAATTCAACATGGCCTGTGGTTATTGCTTGAAAGTTGTGGGCTTCAGTCTTTTCCGAACACTTGAAAAGAAAGACTAGTCTACGTTCTTTATTGTTTACCAATCGTTTTTCCATCGGCGCAAACTTTCTTCTCTCAATTCACTTTTTATTAAGCTAAGGGGTGTTGGGTTGTATATCTAGGTTTTTTGCTCCCTCTTTAGGTAATTCTTCCGCAAGCTTGTTCCTTGAATTCCGACTGGGCTTTAACCAATGTAAAGAGTATTTACTGTTATTTTGACTACAGGTTTTTTAAGTTGGATGCTGTTTCTTTTTATTAGGGTAATTTAAATGTTTTATGTTTTTCGGAGAAGATTTGTGTACAGTTTTATGTTGTAATTTACATGATGTTTAGGAACTCGAGGATATTCTGTATTGTTCCGCCTGATTATTTGAGCACTTATTCTGCAGTTTATGCTGATGTTTCTGTATAGTTCTATACTAATAGAAGACACAAATAAGTTTAATTATATAACGAGAACACTAAAGATAACTTTGAAAAATAAAGCCAGGAAAGACTTTATAATGTAATTATACAAGATAATAGGAGTTTCTATTATTACTTACGGATCCGAAACGTGGACAGTGACAACACAACAATCTGTCAGAATCCAAGCAGCTGGAATTAAATTACTCAGATCAATAGCAGGATATCAAAGAAAAGACAAAAATACAATACAGAAATATGATAGCAACTAAAAGTATAGAAATTAAACACGACAATAGTGAAATAAAGAACAAACTGGAAAGAACACTTAGGATGACTGAGAACAGAATACCAAAAGCAGCATACAACTATTCACCATGAGGAAGAGGAAGTTTGGAAATACCAAAGAAAAGATGAAAAGAACAGCAATGTTGAGCCGGAACAGGCTAGCAAACGCCTAAACCGTGACGAAGAAGAAGAAGACTAATATAATACAGCGAAACCTCAATCTATATTTGTTTGTTTTTTGCTGCCATATGTGTGTGTATATTTGTACGGTATATGTTGCTTTTTTATTATTATTCGCATTGACGATTGTACTATCCGCAGGATGCGGCCATCTTCTGTGGAATATTTAAATGTCAAATACTCATGATTGCGTTTCATGCCCATCGCTTCTCCTTATAATATTGTAGTAATTCGTTATCTCAGAAATTTCTAACTTCAGTTGAATTTTCTGGGAGTAATGCAGAGTACTTCACGATATATGGTTCTAATGGCTTTTGTTATTTTATTATTTACAAGTCTTTGAACTTTTCTCTTTCCGAGATTTTTATCCTGTCTTTAATTCACCTATCCATGAAGGAATTCCATATGAAATTAATGGTAGATAGTATTGCCCCTTTTATATTGTATTCGTTACGTCTGAACGTAATCCCGTGTGAATGTTTAAAAACTGAAAGTTCAGATATGAATTTTTGGATTTTTTTTACTACGGGACTAATTCTTAATCTGTTATACAGTATGCCTATTGTTCTGGATATCTGATTGAGTCTAATAGATCTTGCTGTTGTCTAGGTAAATGTATAGAAGTTGCTATATTTCTGTTTTATTTCTATATTTTTACATTACTTATACTTCTATTCAACATTATTTCGTTTCCTGTAGCACGTCCTATTTTTTTAAAAATTTCTTCTACTTCTTCATTTAGTCTTATTTCTCCGTTCAAGTGTTGAACAAAATCCTCCATCTATTTTGGTCATCCCATGTCTCCTCTTTCTTCATTTCCATTAATTTAGCACCTCTTTTCTCGACATCTTTCTAAATTTGTTTTTTCATTCTATTGGTCTTTGTATTTTTGCAGTAATCATTCTCTTATCGTGGCCATGCAATCGTATTCTAATATCTTACATTTATTTGTGTATAGTATCCAACTTGAACATTTCTGTTTAGTTATTCTGCTATTTTTTTGGGCCAGACTTCATAAAAATTCAATATCTGGTCCTCAGATTCTACTCAACTCCTTGTTTCCTGCTGTCATATTTCAGCTTAATAAATTAATATATTTGTTCTATTTTGTTTTACAATTAAGTGGTATATTCTTAATGTAAGCCAGTCTTTTCATACTTGGAAGCATTTGGCACTAACGTGTATTATTTCTGCTTATTTAGTTTTTAATTTTGCCATCTTTATTGATACCATATGTTAAATGTGCATGTATAATTTATATTATCACATTATTCTCTGTTGCTACGTGTTTTCCTCTCTGATTATAACTAGCACATCGTCTGTGAAAGCGCTGGTTGTTTTGCAAGGATTGTAATTGAATCAATAAGAAGTCGTAAAGAACGTTCCAGAAGCCGCCCAATAACAGGATTCATGAAGACATTGCTTGCTTAATTTATAATTATTTTTATTGTGATGCTATTTTCTTTTAGTGTACATTGTCTGATTCACTTACGTAGTTTTGTGACAATTTTAACAAATTCTTTGAGGGCTGAAGGTCTTTATTACATTGAAGATGCCTAGCCACCAAGCGCTATCAGTGGTCCCTTTCACATCTAGAATGACAGCAGCTACGCTGTGCTTGTGCTGCAGACTTTATTCCAGTAACTTCCACGATTTTATCTATTGTACCTTTTTGCGGTGTGAAACCGCACTTATGAACAGTTCCTTTTTGCACTTTAGCACCAATTTTTGTTATATTTTTGGTCTATATTTAGTGATTTCTTCAGCCACCATTTCAGCTCTTTTCTAGGTATTATTTTAACTTTTATCGGAAATGCTCCGTTTTTAAGTATATGTATATAACATAAAGTAGGAATATACTAGCTTAACTGTCGAACGCCTAGAGCACATATGAGGCGGTTAGAAGCAAAGAGATGCAAGTCCATGTTTTACAGTATTGAGAATAACAGGTTTGAAGCTGAGTGGTATAAGAAAATTATAGGTAATTACAGATGACAACCATTCTTTATCTATTCCTAACGCATACAGTTATATCATTTTTCCGCTAAATAAAGTTACGCTTCAAGAATGTAATCATGCAATTTAATTATTTTTTGCGAAAAAATCACTCGCACCTCTTCACTTCTAACCGCCTCATAAGATTTACAATCCGTAAAGGTTGTTGTAAGGGGAAAGAGATCCTTAATTCCCCAAATATTAATTTTCAGCATAACGTTGGAGCAATTTCAATTAATCTCTGTGCATATACAACGTACAACCTGTAAAATGGTTTGTGGGTGCTAAAGAGACTCTAGTACAAGTGAGGGAGGGGGTTAGAAAGTATGACATAAAATATGGAGAACGACCGATATTAATATCTAATTCATAAGGTTCGGCGTCATTAACCTCATTGGTGAGAGTTCCGATGATATTTAAGACCGTGTTTGATCTAGCACCGCTAAGAGAGGTGAAGTGGTGAGAAACGGTGAAAAATAAAATGACAATAGTGATCGAACGTTGTGTCAAATCCATAGTTTTCGGGGTCTTTAGGCTGATTGGCACTTTCCATGCCATTTAAGTAACCAGGGTGTACTAAGGCATAGTAGAATTTATTTATACGTTTTGTTAACTGTGGTCCATTGATGGCTTATGTGGAAAATTTTAATTTCCATAGCACATTGAAACATGTCATCAGATCACTTACTGTGTAAAAGTAACAAAATTAATGCAAAGTAATTAAAATAGAAACATACAGGTTTTGTATCATTAACGTCAGTACGACGTAAGTACAAGTCAGTGGAATTTGTGCAGTTAGAACATTGAAACCACTCAGTTTCCAAATAGAGTATTTATTGTATTTCTCATTTTAACTGACATTAGCTGCAATGGAATAAAATTCACAGTTTTATCGCTAGAGCCTCCCTAGGTGCGTGCCTGGTTTATTCTGTCAGACGAACAAAGTGCCTATCCGGAGAGCTAACGTTGTGTGCGGACATTTATTTAATGGGTTGGGGGTAGGAGAAGGGGGTAGAAAGGCAAGTCTCGGTTTAATTTACTACATGCAAAAAGTATGAGAGTGGCGTGTGTATGTGTGTGTCCATCCAACTGGTCCCGTTCCATTAACATTCCAGGTCGAATCTAGATGAGAGAGAGGACGAGGGTGGAGTTTGCTTTGCAATTATAGAACCAACCCATGCGTACGTGTAGATTGCACAGGGTTATTTGAAATTAGTAATTAATAGAGTTTAAACTTGTTTTTGACACGGCCAAGACAATATTCATTTCAAGAACCAACCCTAAAATATTCCAGTGACAAAATACAAATTGGTTTGGACTATAAGAACAGTTATACTGGTTTCAATTGGAACTGTTGGTGACAGAAATGGCGAAGCTACTGTATATAAAACAATATTTAAAATGAAATTATGTTGTATCTCTGAGGCAGATTTATCTACTGCTTTGCCATTTTACAGACTAAATAAAGAGTTCATTAATGAATAGGTTTACGATATATTATCTCATCCCCCTATGACCAATATTCTACACTATATCTTTTCGCACAACATCTATCTTCCCAGTCCCGATCTTATAATCCTTTTGACGTGAATACGTCTTTAAATTTGCGCCCATAGTAGGAGGCAATTCAAAAAAACTGATAACAAAATCGGGCGATACAGTTTGATGTTGCAGCTACATATCTATCTACATCCAAAATTTAATTAAATCATTGGATAAATGAAGGATTAAAGATTTCGTTAACGTTGATTGTGGACTGTGACGCATAGTGCGAGATGGAGGGGAAGCGCCTCCATTTTCAGGTCGTTTCGCTGCGTCATATAATTTTCGTTTAGCTTACATTTTGATGAGAGACGTTACGACGTTCGTTTGAGATTCAATCGTCAGCTCTCGCCAAGATCTTCGATTGCTTATATAAAACAATAGCGTGAAATAGATATAGTGAACGTATATGGTATTAAATTAAAACAATTAAATAATAATGCAATATCTGCCTATACTCCTAAGAAAAGCCAAATCAAAATATAGAGATCGTGTACGGTTGGAAAGGGATTCTCAAGAGCAATCCAATGGTACCCATAAACACAATGACAGAGTGAAGCGGTGGTGCCGGAATGTAGAAGAACGCAGCGTCCGAAGCGGATCAACGACGATCTGGGCAGAAGCTAGTGCATGTGTTACTACTACGTTTGTCAACAATACATTCGAACATAAGTGTGATGTGTGAGATCGTCTACGTCACGTATACACGTAAAACACACGGCCGTGTCCACGAAACGGTCACACCTCAATTTTTTTTTCATTCATCGCTTTTTTTATGTTCTGCAGCTCAGTGTGTTTTGATCTATCTCTGCCTCTTCTTCTCGCTGGAATCAAATCCAAAACTCTTCTTTGCAATCTTTCATCATCTATTCGATGTACATATCCGTACGAATTCCGCTGAAATTGTCTGTATTTTACAAATTCTATAATTTAATTTTCTTTATTATGTTGCCTAATCACTTCGTTTCTTTTTCTGTCCAGTTGTAGAATGTTTGACTGAACGTTATAAATTTATTATCATTGCTTATAATTTTTACTGACTATTTAACTCATGCCCCAAATGGGAGTCAATGACCAATCACGTTTCAATGATTCCTGTTTTACAACCAATCAGAGTCGTGTTTCACGAAATATTTATCAGTGTTAGGATTATCATATATTAAACAAAGCTCCTCCTTTTTAATATTCTGAACAGGTCTGACCGTTATTTTGCAGTGACTGAGCCTATAACAAATACGGCTACCAGATTGTATATAATAGTGCTTACATGTCAACATTTGTAGCAATTGATTATACCACCAAAAAAAGAAACCACTGTTTGCACTTTCTTAAATGTATTTTTTCCCAGGTAATAATCGAGAAAAATATAATTGTCATATTTACATCATACGACATCAAAAATGAATTAATATACAGATTGATGTGTTTCATTTTTTTCTCCACTAGAGAGCATTCTTACAATATTGCGTTCCTTTGGCAATAAATAGTATGATCTGGTTGCAGTGATAAACAAAAGAGCAGTAGAAGCGTACCTATCGTTTCTCATTTGTTTTCAAACATCGCCGTTTACATTAAATATATAAATATTTTAAAATAACTATAGTTAAATAATGATTTGTGAGTAAACAGCTTAATTTTATTCGTAAAATAGTCCTAACAAATGCCACTCTTGATTTCCAAATTCTCGAGATAAATTCACTCCTCACTTCGTGAGTCGTGAATTTATCGATAATTTGGAAATCACTCGTGGCATTACTTATGAAAATTTCGACGTAGTTATCAGGTTTTCACTCCATATGTAGCCAAACATCAGACTACATACCGATATATATATATATATATATATATATTATATATACACTAGCTAAAACCCGGCGTGCGCTGCTACGCCTAAATACATGAAAATCGATGTGCTGTTATGTTTAGTTGAATAAGTAAGAGGAAAAATAATTATAAATGTATACTTTTTAGATATCCCCGTGCTAATTACCTGGCGTTGCCCGGGAATTTACTTATCCCGTTCTTCTTGACATAAATGAGCTTAAATACGAAAATTAATGTGTTTTATGTTTAGTTAAATAAGTCAAGGGAAAAATGCATATCGTAATTATTTTTAGATACCCCGTGCTGTTTACCCGGTGTTATCCGGGAATCTACTCATTCCGATCTTCTTGGCATAAATGAGCTGAAAGACGTAAATTAATGTATATCTTATGATTAGTTGAATAAGTAAAATGAAAAATACTTATAAATATAAATCGTAATTATTTTAAGATTCCCCGTGCTGATTTCCCGGTGTTTCCCGCGAATGTACTTATCTCAATCTTCTTGGCATAAATGAGCTAAAAGACAAAACTCGTTATTGGTAGTTATCTGTAAAAGAATACCCGCTACGTGCTGCTATGCTTACACAGGAATATACATACTTGTCTCGATCTGCTTGGCATCAATGAAAGACAAAAATTTATTGTGAGTTATCCGTAAGAGATAAACATATGCTGTCGCGGACTTTTTTGTAGAGCGTTTTGAGATATTCAATTCTGTGTACATTAATTTAAGCGTCCAAAGAGCTACTTCTTTCACCTTTTCCACTACAAAAGGCGATTTTTAAGGGTGTAGGAATTGAGTATCACAACTCTCTTATATTTGGTAATTAGAATTAGGGTAAATTAATACCAAAGGATTAGATCGAAACTAATTAAATTGTTGTTTCTAATTCTGGTAAGATAAGATTGTTTACGCAATACTTTTTGAATGCAAATCAAAGTAGCCTATGCCCATCCCGGGAATCTCCTGAACATTTTGCAAAAAGCCCCTCACAATCGGATCAACAAACAAACAAACAAACATTATATATATTAGATAGTATTGTTTTTCAATGTCACCACTTGTCATTTCGACATTCTGCTATTCTCTGCTGACGTTATTGTAACCCACTTCTGAGGTTGTGGAGTTACGCTGACCCGATGGTATATGATACGTGATGATAACGGCAATGAAGCGCCAAGATGAGAGGACTTAATCCAAAACTTGATGAATATGTTAACGATGATAATGATGGCCAGATAATGTTCGGGGACCGTTTGGGCCTTAAAGTTTCATGACATTCCATTTAGTTTACTGTTGCTGGAGTTCCTTTTTTTACTCTGTTTTAAAAACGTCATCTTACGTAGAATATTTATTAATTTTGACGTCTACATATTTAAATTTGTTTCACCTTTAGGGGTTTCTTTTACATCTTGCAAAATTAAATCTCTTGTGTTTCAGCGCATCTCATATAGAACGTCTTTTCAAAATTAATTTTTAAATTCCATTTAACATCAATTTTCTAAACATTTCCTAAACATAATCGTATTCTTGTGCTATTATCACTGGATCATTCGCAGAGACCAATATAGAGACCCTATATACCCAAAGGTAGACACATTCCAGAACAAAGAACAAATAAATATTATTTTTATTCAATTCTAATTTACAGACTCTTTGACATAAATCATTCTGAATTATTTTTTTAAACTTAGCTTTATCATAATTTTATATTAATATAAACATAGGCCTACTTAGTACATTATGATTCTCTATTAATATTTTCTTAATATCACACCTCTGATATGGGCAGAGGAATAATATTAATTCACAATAATAATAATAATCACTATAATTCTGAAGTAAATGACAATAATAATTAATTAGTGTTACATTTGAATTATTTATTATCTAACTTCAGGAATCCTATTTTAAAATGTTATTAATTAGAACTTTTATTTTAAAGCATACATCTGGTACTACTGGAAATGTAACGTACCTACGAGTGAATACATTATGTTAAACTAAGTAGACGGTGATGATATTGGTTATGCCCCTCGCCTCGAGTTTAAACGCGGCAGGGATCGATGGAATGAATGAAAAATCCAAGGTACGAATTTTCCGGGAAGGACTCTAGGCCGTGGGTAACAAGTCTGAATATTTCCGGGCTTATAAATAAACCTGAAGCCTAAATTAGTGCCTCTGCGCCAAGTTTATCTGGCCTTCACATCCCAGTAATATATTAGTTGTCTATTAAATATCATATATCATATTGAGGCAGTGTGTTGACCACATGTCACTCATTGGCATCGGTGGGGAAATAAGTATAACTAAATGAAGCTAGGTCGAAAAACTGCCGCTAAGAGAGCACCATTAGGGTCCTAAGAGGAATATAGGCCTACAAAGAAAGAAAGAACAAAGGTAAATATCATTTTAAGTACCGTAATCTGGGGTGATTTCGGACATTTTTGGAAAAACATTTATTTATCTCTATTTGTATTAGTAGCAATGACACAAGACATGGTAATTATATCTGTAAATACCCTTTCTGTTATTTCAAGATGTGTAACCAAAACTAATGCATTCTCAACAATATATAAATACATATAAACACTGTTCGGTGTTACCCCACACTTTGGGGCGGCCTCGGACGTAATGCATTTTCCACATGTTCCGATTTATAATTGACTAACAAGGATATCTTTGGACACATTATCATATACGAATTTCATTCATTATAGGTCTGTATTCAGTGCCCTATATCAAGTGATTAATATATATATTAGATCTTGTCAACTTTTTTCCCTAAATTCAAATTTTATTACAGAAAAATTACACGCAGAAGCAAAAATACAGATAGGTACTAATTAAACACACAATTCAAAACAAGAACTAATTCAAATATTCTTTCATCTCCAGAGTCTCACTTTTTTGTACAGTTAACACACTTGTATTGTTTCTTGGGGTATCCTACACATCTTTCATGTGCCCATGCTTTGCAAATCTGGCATTGGACTCAGTCCTCTCCACTCTTGCTTCTTGACCAAAGTTTTTTGCGAACCAAACAAACAGCATCATTTGAATCACCATCTTCTTCAGATGTAGAAGATAGAGATGGTGAATCGGAAATCTCTTTTGATTGTGATCCCTTCTGCAGTAGATCCTGGAGTCCAACACTTTCTCCTGCTATGATATTCATGCGTTTCCCTCGAGATGTGATAGGAGTAGCAGATCGAGTGTCACGTAGCATCTCGACGAATTAGTCGGTCCAATATCTTTCTCTTGCTCGTGTCCGTCTTCTGCTATTGGATTCAGATTGGGAACTCTCTTTAGAACTTGTTCTCGATCACACGGTACAATGCCAGCACCATGAAATCCAGAACAGATGTTTTGTTCTGAGGACATACCGATTTCTTCTAAGGCCTTCTTCAGAAGTTCAGGAATTCAGACTTAGGAAGGCAACAACGGTTTCTCTTTTTTCCATCCATCAAGACATTTATGCCATGATACCTTAAGAGGTGGAAGAAGGCAGTGTCCTGTGGTTGGGTGAGGTGCGTGGAATTTGATGGGGGGAGTATAAACTTGACGTCGAGTTCTTCACATTTCTTTGTGACGTGATGTGACACATGGCTGGAAAGATTGTCTCCTATTAAACATTTGGACCTTGCAAACGCTGTAGGTATGGCGAGCACAAACTGTAAAACCCGTCCTCAAAGACTTTCATGTCAAATCATCAGGACTAGTTAGAATTATATCTGGCTCCATCTGGACCATTTTCAATCCATGTTGGATAAATATAAGTGGCTTTGTATAAAATATAAGGCGGTAAAAGTGACGCAAATATAATAGATTTGCTTACCTTCGATGTGTCTTTTACGAGTCCTGGATGCCTGAATCCTCTCTTCACAATGACCTTAGACTAGCCGGGGTCGTCCGTGTAGTTCGTCTCGTCATAGTTTATTATGTTCGACTGCGGGAGTCCTTGCAGTACTTCTTCTATATTGTCATAAGTAATGCCACGAGTGATTTCCAAATTATCGATAAATTCACGACTCACGAAGTGAGGAGTGAATTTATCTAGAGAATTGGAAATCAAGAGTGGCATTTGTTAGGACTATTTAACGAATAAATAAAGCTGTTTACCTCACAAATCATTATTTAACTACAGTATTTAAAAAATTTTTTATATTTAAAGTAAACGGTGATGTTTGAAAACTAATGAGAAACGATAGGTAGCCTACGCTTCTACTGCTTCTTTTGTTTATCACTGCAACCAGATCATACTATTTATTGCCAAAGGAACGCAATATTGTAAGAATGCTCTCTAGTGGAGAAAAAATGAAACACATCAATCTGTATATTAATTCATTTTTGATGTCGTATACATTTAAGAAAGTGCAAACAGTGGTTTTCTTTTTTTGGTGGTATAATCAATTGCTACAAATGTGACATGTAAGCACTATTATATACAATCTGGTAGCCGTATTTGTTATAGGCTCAGTCACTGCAAAATAACGGTCAGACCTGTTCAGAATATTAAAAAGGAGGAGCTTTGCTTAATATATGAAATCCTAACGTTGATAATTATTTCGTGAAACACGTCTCTGATTGGTTGTAATCAGAGAATCATTGAAACGTGATTGGTCATTGACTCCCATTTGGGGCATGAGTTAAATAGTCAAAGTAATTATTCAGTAACTCCCAGGCAACAGCAGCGCGACCCCTTTTAATACTTTCCCAAATCTGTGTGTACGCTGAGGGTGATGAAGAAAAAGCGTGCACCATTCAGTTCCCGGATAATATTGTTGAACCTCTTCTCGACTCTACCGCTTCTGTTTAGATATCTCTGAACGGTGAGTTGAACATCTGAAATTTTATATGGGAAATCGCATTCTGCACATTTAGTAAGTCCACGAGCAAGATTATTTTCCTCTTTAGTTGTTAAACATTTTTGGCCTCCATGATGACCCGGATGTTTGTTCTTTAACTTGTTAGTGCAGGGAAACTTATCTTATCGAAATTCTACACAACGAAATTGCACGTATCGCTTTTTATAAATTATTAGTGCTATAATGTTCATATGAACGCCTTCCTACAACTTTTTTTGTTTGTTCGAAACAAGTCCGAACACCCCCCACAGTTTGCTGAAAACAAGAAAAATGTAATATAACTCGCTTAATATTACACGTTTCTTTGGAAGTGATGTAGTGTAAATGTAGACGAAATATAAGTGATTTTATTTTAATACCCACCAATAGCTAAAGTTACGTTTCCACTTGCACACAAAGAGGTTTTAATGTCAACTGTACGAAAATGTGAAGATAGCTGGAAATAACAATCGCTAATTCGTTCTTTCAGACTGCCGCATTGTTGTTCAAAATATTATAAAAATAAGTACAGATTACGGTATCTGTTCTGAATAATATAAATAATATATTTTCTCTGTCCGAGGCGTGAAAAGCATAGAAAATCCTTGGCCACTACCCGACTGAAATATTAATCATAGAAATGAACTCTCAGCCAGTCAGCATAGGGATGAACTGTTGGCAACATTTCGGGACTCAAGCTGTTATAGATAACTTTCTCAACGAGAAGCCGCTACTTACTTTACCTACTCAAATTCTTTACGATGTTGTGTGGGCACTGGTTCTGATCCTGGCCGAAATCCAAGAGAAAATATCATCCCCCATGGGACTCAAACCAGAACAAGCCCCAAAGCTCTGCAACCAAGTTATCATGCCTAAAAGAGTTCGGCTATGACGCGGACATGCATAGACACTCTCCCACGGCGCGACAGGTCTAGGACGTCCTTGGCCTATCACCGGCTGCAGGCCTCACATCACATGTGTTAATCACAGAGGTAGACGGTCTTCCAGTCAGTATAGGGGTGCATGTGGTTTAACATGTTGAGTCCTCAGCCATTACAGATTTTCTCAATCTGCAGCCGCTGCTTATTGTGATACCCAAATTTCTTACAATGCTGGAACGTACATATACATACAAACATAATTACAGTTATTGTACCATAAATGTGTCAGTCATCTTGTATAAGTATTCTATAGTGCTCAGCTCTAGGGCAGATTTTTCACTGCAATCATAGCATTTTCATGCTATAGCATTTTCATGCTATAGCATTTTCATGCTATGCTTTGCAGATGTATTAGGGAATTATAGGTGTGGTAGCTTCCCGTTGCTTTCCGCACCGGCGGATGATAGTGATGATAGCTGATGATATTCGGGAACCTTTTGGACCTCAAAGCTTTCTGACATTTGTCTTACAGGTGAGGAAAAACCCCGAAAAAACTCACCCAGGAAGCTGTCCCGACAGGAATCGAACCCGACAAGGTGACAAGGCAGCACCCTACAACTAGACTACAGCGGTGGACTGTATAATATATAGGTCTTCTATATCAAAAATTAATTTTGAGAAAGAAACAATTCCTACTCTTATATTAAGTCATATATTATATTGGGCCTAATGTATATTGCATAAATAAGGAAGGAGTATCTTACAGGCTATTAGAAATTGATTTAATATGTTGGAGGAATATTAATTTTTGTGCGATAGTGCGTTTTGTCGTACTTACAGCAATGGCGACCATGATTGAAAGTTCAACTTCCTACATTTCGGGGTTGCCAACCTAAATAACTATACTGTAATATTATATTTACACACCACGTGCGAGAAGTAAAACCACTGCCATCTATGTTTACTACGTACAATGTACAGTATATACAAAAATATCTAACAGGTAGTGTTAATATGCATTATACGAAACAAATCACTGCATTTTAAATGAATTGAACTTTATTTGAAACAATAAATACGTACTTGCGGTCATGTTATCAATAATTGTTCTCAAGGCCTCCTGTTGTTTAACTGATTAACATTAACACACTGTTAACGTTAGTCAATTGTTTATAATGAACACAAATATTTCCAACAAATATGTTATTATTTTACTATTATTTATTATTTTAAAAACACCATCGCGAAAAAAATATACAACGCACGTTTGTGAAGTGTTTTACAGAATCTCGGATAAATAAACCTCGCTATCGCCCGGTTTTTTAAAATTTTGCTCAATTCTGTAAAAACCACTTCCCAACCTCGCATCGTAATATACGATTAAAAACATCTATTTCAATATTAATTGCACTATTTCTTTAAACTATATAAATGTAGTATAACTTCTATAATGTATATATATAAAGTAGTGACATAACACTGTTATTAATAATAATATGTATTATTATATAGAATTTAATTCATCTATGGTTATCATTAATTGATTGAAAATACGCTATTTAATTTTGTATTTATTTACTTTAATTTTATTTCATATCTGCAAAAGGAAATTTTTATTCTTGTATACCAGCGTAATTAAAATCTTCTGGAAAATAACCATTTGCATAATTTCTGGGAATAATTACGTACTTCTCTCCATCTTTGTTAGCTTCTCTACCGCAATTTATTAGCCGAACATTGCAACTTGAAGCTAGGTGTTCACCTACTCCACAAGCAGATTATATTTAAGATTGTAACAGTCAACACAACTTTAACTTGCTATGTTTTGCTCATTAACAAGCGTCTCAAACTTACAAACTTGAAATAGTCTACTTAACTATTAATCTTTGATACTTTAATCAGCTTAGAACCTTGTTATATTTTATTTTACAGAAACGGCCTTCTTCTCCCCTTGTTAACTACATTTTAATAATCATGATGGAAGAGGACCGTGAATGTCAGCACCAATTAAACGCTATAATTTTATTTAGCGAATTTTAAATTATGTATGGTACAAAATGTAATCTGAAAGAAAAAAGCTATGTTTGAACTTCACATTATATGAAGTTCATTATTAATAGGTACTATAAAGAGAAGGATAATCTCGTTTATTTAGCTAAATCCTTGATTATTAAGAGAAACAATAATATGATATATTTAACACAAAGTATCCGTGAATACATTTTTATAAAAATAAGTTTTTTTCTTAAATTTGTCATAAGTAAATATAAACATGTAAATAATGTTGTCCTTGATATTTTTAAAAATGTTCAAACTGTGTTTTGGATAATAATCGCTACATGCGTTGCATCAGCGAGATAGAAACTTTCCCTCATACCCTTGGTTTCTGCCCCTAAAGTGAGTACCTTTGCAACATTCGCCACCATACTCTCCATTCTATGTAGCCGAAGCACTGAAGGAGCTCTGATGAAGTTCGCCTAGAATTTCAAAGACGATCTACAGAAGATAGCGTTCGACGTATAGATAAAAA
>JASPKZ010002016.1:0-66520 GCA_030220185.1 Diploptera punctata
GATAAAACAATTCTTATTTATCTATTCAGGTTGTAATTTATTTTGGAGAGTCTTAGTAATGTAATTACAATTTTAAATAGATTTATATTTTCATTGTTTTATTTGGAGGTTAGCGAGCGAACTACATTTTCTTACCCGCTTAAAGGTTAAACCGTTATTCCACCAATGGAAATGTAGTCAAACATCTGGTTTGGCACGGAATTAGTACCGGTTGATGATATTCAGCCTATAAGTGAATAGTGCCATGTGTGATTTGTTTTATCACCACACCATGGAGCAGATATATATATATATATATATATATATATATATCTATATATATATCATGTGATCAAACTACATTTGTGTATCAACCATGAACACATAGTAAAACTAAAATAACAAATATCTACTCTATTTTGGAGATAGAATGACCTAGCTTTGAGGTAAGATGAAGTTTTTACGATGAGTCGCATGCATTTCAAAGGAGAGTCAACTTTGATACCGGTTAGTGGATGGAAAATGCGACGGTTGTTAGAATTGTAGTATAAAGAAGAACATTGAGCGACTCTGAATTGGACGACTGTATTTTCTGTGGATTTAACTGTTTTAATCAAACATTCGATTTTATCTTGAAACTCCATCTTCACACGCTGCCTGCATGATAACGTCGTAAATATTTCTCATTTTATTAGGATCGTAAAATTCAACAGTAGTCACTGGAATTATCAAGTCTGTCCAAAACAAAATAAGATTTTATCTTTAGCAGTTTGTGATATCATATAGCTGTTTTATTAAGTAATGTTACGTTAGATATTTTCTCGTTATATGCAGGAATAAACATGACATTTATGTACATGATCTTGATGTCATTTCACAGAGTGTTGAAATCTGTGGAAACCTATAAATAAAACGTTCGTGTTCATTGAAGGTGTAACTATCATATTATAATTATCTTCTTCTTCTTCCTTCCAAGTATTAGGCCAAGGCCTGTTACGATCCTATAGAAAATTTTCCCTCCAGGGTCCTTCCGGGAAATTCTCGTATAAGACTTGAAAGCATAATAATAGTCCCTTCGATTGGTTGCTAGCCAAAGGAAGGCAATACCAGTGATGGGGCTGCCATCTTATAGCCTCTGGTCAGGCTTTTCTGGAGAAGAAAAGAAAATAAAGGAAAGAAGAACCGGAAGAAAGGAAAGACTCCCTAGCCCTCGGATGCCCTAATAGCGTCGGGGTCGATAATTCCTACAACATAGACAATCGAATGATTCTAAATAGCACTACGAGTAGGGCGCAGCCGCTTATGATGTGCGCCATCTCCTGGGGTGCTAGAGTGTGTATGACAGGTGAAGTTTATTGGCGGTGGACATTTTGAACAATTCCTTTAAACAGTGTAATTTGGCAACAATCATAATAAATAAAAACATAATATCCTCAACTCGTGTTCAATTCTTGAATTGGAATAGGCCTATATCTAAGTTGTAAGTTGATTAATTGCATTGAAGGTTGTTAACTGCAGGGAGGGCACAATTTATAAATATTCACTTGAGATAGTAAGTTTATACAATTTACTTTCATTGTAGGGTCGGATCGAGGGGTGAGATGAGATGTGCCCCTATATATAGAGGTCTGTGAATAACAAAGGTGCCGGCCGACCATGCCTGACGCACCATCACAGGGGCAGATGAACGAAATGAAATGGATGAGATGAGTATGGAGAAATGGTGGAATGAAATTGTGGCAGTGGAAAACGGGACAAACCCCGAGAAAAATCTGCCCAAGCTCCGTTTCATGCATCACGAAACCCACGTGGATTGACTCAGACTCGATCTAGGGATCCCAGAGGCGGAAAACAATCATATTCCGAGTAAATAAAGTTGTTGAGTAATACAGAACGAGAACAATGAAATTATTCGATAATGAGACATGGACATCACGGGTTCCCTATATCAAAACATTCAGAAAACATACCTGAACAACTTGCGAAAGTTTCGGTAGAATAGTGTTATTTTAGAAGAGTATTCCTAATTAGGAACTTAGGAAAACGTGTTATGGTAAAAGGGGGCTAACAGAAGTGTCCAAGAAACGCCATCGAATGAGGAAATGACGTTGTTTTCAAAATGAGACCGCCGTATTGAAATATAGCAAAGAGTTAGTTAAAAGAATCAAGTTTAGAAGTTAATGAGGTAAAAAGATACTTATTCTTCCAGTTCGAGCTTCCTATTATGGGAAAGTCTGTTGGAAATGCATGAGGTGACAACGTGCCGCCAAGTATGGCGCTAGTCGCCGCCATTTCCCTCATTTGGCTTCAATAAAACGTCTCAGACGTGTCAGTCTGCTCTCATTCCTGCTACACACAGCTTCTAGCTATTGAGGTTGTTCTTATAAAAATATTTTTACAGATCTTCACCGATCCTCTCTACTGATGATTTGTCCCCGTTCGTCCCGCTGCGGTGACATGGGTGCTCCCCTAGTGGGAACGTCCTTAACCAGACTAATTTAGTTACGCTTATTTCCCTAAATATGTCACCGAGGTACATCGCCTCAAGGAAACATCTACAGGATCTTCATTTTAAGACGTAACTCAACCACTCATCGCATGGATCTCATCTGGTTAATCTCGCCAAATAAATGTATGTAGTTGTGAAATCAATTACAGATTGTAATGGAGGAAAATATAATTTTGTGCTATTTATCCTTTACCTTATAAAAAAAGATTTTGAAAATTACCTCCTTCAGCTATAATATAAAAGTCACACCGGCGAAGAAGATCTTGAAATACGCTATCCAATTCCTGCCTTGAAATGAAGGAGATCACAGTTCGAATTTTAAGTTCCTCTAATGTTCGAGGATTTGAAATCTTGGCTTTAATAGGGGCAGTTGCTTTAGGTAATTAGGGGCAAAGTTTACTGCGACAACTTTTGTAAGATTTCTTCTTTGCATCTGTAAAAAGTAAAAAACAACCTCTGTACAGTGGTTAAACTGAAATCACTACAGTTACGTCTGAATACAACTTGCAATAAAAAAAAACTTCTCAAAACACGTCTGTACCTTACAGTTACAGAAGTCTTCTCTTCTTCTTCTTCCTTTCCAGGATTAGGTCAATGCGACCTGTTCCGGTCTCAAGTCCATCGTTTCCTTGGCCGTCCCAAAGATCTTTTTCCATGCGGTTTGCAGGTGTTGGTCGTTTTGGGTAATCTTGTATTGTCCATTCTGTCTAAATGTTCTTTCCATCGGTATTTGCGATCTTTTAGTTTATCGAGCATTGAAAATATCTCCAGTTTCATTTCTTATTGATTCATTATGTAGTCTATCCACCCTTTTACGAATCTTAAAAGTTTCATTTCAGTGGCTTGAATGTGTGAGATATCTTTTTTTTGTAAGTACCCAAGATTCAGATCCACATAAAAGAACATAATTTTATAAAACCTGAGCTGAGTTTCTCTTCGAGTCTTTCAGAGGGTTCTTCTTATGGTGCCACACATAATTTGATATTTAATTTATTGTGTATATTCCCTATATGTTACAGAAGTAATCACTAAATAGGATTAGAAAGAATGTGAATGGAACCTGCTTTGTCGTCCGCCCGCCAATTCACTGACCGGGAAACAGGGGGTGATGTGACCGCTAGTCCTGTCGGCTGGTTGCCAGGCGCTAGGGTTGCGATTTAATTTGAAGTTCCTGTAGTAGGAAATTATTATTACTCGGATGGATGTCACTTAGGTAAATAGGGTAATTAAAATTGACTTGGTTAAAAACTTCCTCTCTAGGGAGCACTTGTGTCCCTACTGCGGTATATACATACATATAAGTAGTAATGTTGAATAACGATTTCTCTGCTGGCAGGTTTTACAAGTAGTTGCAGGTAGTTTGATGTCGCCTCCGCAAGTTTTATGTGCAGAACCGTGCTTGGAATACTGGAGTGTCGTGTGGGTGTCTCTCGGACATCGACTCCTCCAGTCTCAAGGAATTATAATTTGCAGATTGGTCTAAGAGATGTACGCACTTTTACTCCACTTGTTCAAGGCAGGTTCACCTCAACACGATCTGCTCCCAACAATGGAAAAGAACGACCTTGTAAAATAGATAACTTGTGAGTCCATCGAAATTGATTTTCCTGACTTGTACAAAGTATTTCTATATATGTATATATCCCATATGTCCCACGTGGAGACATGAGTGCTCCCTAGCGGGTGTTTCTTAACCAAATTAATTTACGCTTATTTGTCTACAGATATCAACGAGTGACGTGGTTAACACATTCCCTCAGGGTATTTCTATATATGTATGTACCCCATAGGTCCCGCGTGCAGACACGAGTGCTCTCTAGCGGGTGTTTCTACTTCTTCTTCTTCTTCTTCCTTCCATGTGACAGACCTAGTGGTCTGTTATGGTCTCAATCCAACGTTTGAAGGGTCTGCCCAAAGATCTCTTGCCTGGTGGCTGGTAATTTAAGATCTGACGTGGTATTCTTGTTCTGCTCATTGCGGGTGTTTCTTAACCAAACTAATGTACGTTTATTTACCTATTGTACAGATGCAACGAGTGACATGTGGTTAGCAAACCGCCTTAATGAGAAATCTCATTTCTATACAAAAACTCGTTTATTTAACCCTTAAACTGATAATGTATCCTACAAGAACCATTGATTTCATTTTAGTTATTTAGACGACCGTAAAGGAGTGTCTTAAGAGCAGAGTGTAACATGTTATCTACAATATTTTATCTACTTCGGTACTTTAGTATATGTCGTAGGCCTATATTTAATTAAATTTATTTATTGCGGAAACGACATGTCTAGAGAAAGAGTAATGTGGGCTTTGGAAAAAAAAAATCACAAGTCAACAAACATTGTTATTACATTCTGCAATTTTGGGCGCTAGTTTATGTGAATTTAAAGTAAAAATGATTGGAGAAGGTGATTTTGACGGTTCGTCAGGAAAAAAAATTTAATCAGTCCAAGATGCAACTATTAGATCTAATATATTCCAGAAAAGTCAATGAAAGTTTATTTATGTGGTTACACGAAATCATCATTAAAGTGTACTTAATGTTTTATTGAACTTGTATTTTATGTTTCATACACGTAGCGTGTTTTGTTAGAGTTAAAGTATAGATTTTGTTGCCTTATTAACTATAAACTAAAGCGCTACTGATTGTTAAAATAGTAGATAAATGTAAGATTGTTTTCAAAGCAAAAGAAAAACAAAGGAGTAAAAATCGCTTAAATTTGTGTCCAATTACGGAATAATGTACAGTGATAACAGCTATACATGTTTAGTTTTCATTGTGGTTCGGAACATTTAAACAACTAACAGAGAAATTATTGTTTAAGGGTTAATGTATTATTTTTTAAGTTATGAATAAGAAGACTATTTTCAGCAAAAATTCAGTAATAGTTTTTAAAATTCATTTTTATTAATTTCAGCGAATTCCCAAATAATTTAGATATTGAGGTTAAACGCATGATGTTTTTTTTCTTCAAATTTTAATCCAAAATCAGAAAGCACCAAAGGAGCCGCCAGGCTTAACTTCCTCATCCGACGCGACGGACGAATCGCTATCAACAGTACACCACGCATTCTCAACATATGTATTGCAGAGCGTTTTGCAATTTTATGCAGGAATCGCATGCACAATCTAGCGATTAAAAATTGTCACACCACCAATCTCTCTTTACCCCGAGATTGAAAATTTTGTCCATTTATGGAAATGTATAAATATATTCTTCCTTTGCCTTGTGAGCACGGTTAATAGGCCATTCGGAATTATTTCGCTTTCAAGTATAGACCAGCTACAGTGGAGGAAATTGGTATAAAGCCACTAACTTTTAGTAGTAAAACAACCTGAAATATTTATGCAAATACCGTATATGTGTCATAGATTACATATAATTATCTTGGACATAATTTCATACAGGTCTCCTCATTTCGTATTTATTATATATGTAAATAATACGTAAAATCTAAGAAAACGCTGTCCTAGGGGTGGAAATCGGTATAAAGCCAGGTCAACTTCTGGCTCTTACAGAGACATAAATGTAAACAAAACACTGCAATTACATGGAGACGACGTGTCTGTGAGCATCGTTCATCAGTTACAAGTCAGCAGTACGTACAATGCCACGTGGAAAGCCTCTATCAAATGAAGAGAAATCAAGAGTTAGTGCCTTCAAGGAGATGGGCCTTTCCAATAGACAAATACCTACGAAATTGGGGCTTCAAGATGTGTCATTGATAATTTTGTCAAACTGGGCTCATAATATGAAGAAAAAAAACGGGAAATATGGACGGACAAGAACATTGTCTGAGCGCACTAAACGTCTCATTTTACGTAAAGCAAAAGGTAAGAGTATGTTTTCTTCTCAAATCCAGGCTGATTTGAAGTTACCAGTAACAGCCAGACGAGTAAGACAAATGTCTGTCAGAAGACAAGAACCTAAAATTTAAAAAAAGTCTTAGTAAACTACCTCTGAACAACGCACATAAGAAAGCTAGAATGACTGTTGTTGAAGAACACATGTCCTGGACCTCAGAATGGAATAAAGTAATGTTCAGTGATGAGAAGAAGTTTAATCTGGACGGGCCTGATGGCCTTCACTATTACTGGAACGACCTGCGTACTGAAGAGCAAGTTAGAATTAGTAGAAATTTCGGTGGTGGAGGCGTTATGATTTGGGCAGCATTCTGCTTTAAAGGAAGATCAAAAATAGCATGGATACGCACCAAGATGAATTCTGAGTCCTACACTGAGGAGCTTCTGGAGTCCTAATTGATACGAATGTATGAGGAATTTGGCGAAGATCTAATTTTTCAGCCAGATAATGCTTCCATTCACTTGTCTGCCAAATCAAAGGAGTCGTTCAGGAAGAAAGAAATACCACTTTTGACGTGGCCAGTCAGAAGTCCTGATTTAAACCCGATTGAGAACTTATGGGGGATCCTGGCAAGGCGTGTGTATCGCAATGGACGGCAGTTTGGGACAGTGACTGAGCTGAAAAATACTATTCAGGAAGAGTGGGCTTCAATCTCAGTGGAAGAAATAAACACCCTCATCAAGTCAATGCCAAGGAGAATATTCCAAGTAATTAACAACAATGGATGTTCAACTAAATTTTAGAACTTTGTTGTTTTGGTTTAATCGGTGATATACACAAAGTGCCTTTATACTAATTTCCACCCATATGTGAGAATGGTTTCAGTCTTCATGTACTTTTTCGGACGGAAATGGATAATTAATTTTGACATTATTTGTGTGTGTTTTATACTCAATCACCTCCTAAGTTAATATAGAAAAATGGCAAAGAAAGAGTAAATAAACTTGTGTTAACAAGTGCCTTTATACCAATTTCCTCCACTGTACTCTGTTGACCATTGTTTATATATTTTGCTTGATGGGGTTTAAGACAGTAAAGTCTACTTTTTCACTTCACCAGTTTAAATTATACATATGAACCGAAAGTGCATTTTTTCGGCTCAGTATGGTAGCTTCGTTCTCCTCCCTACACTGGAATATTTATGAACTATGCCAATATCCTGTTCTCCTTGTAACTACCCCCTCCCTCTTCACCCTTTCCTGCCGCGCAATGTCTACGGCGCATATCCCCTCTACCTCGGAACCTTCATATACGTGGTGCACTAACAGAACAGTATCAATTCGATCATCCGAGCCTTCATCGTTTTGGTTGTTTAAACGGATTCAAGTTTGGAATCCGATTCCAGGTCGCGATGCGACTGGAATTCTAAATAGACAAGTTTGATCTGAGGCCAAGAAGGGCCCTGTTTGAGTTAGTTCCCGGCAGTCCAGGGAAGAAGTGGTCCCTGAAACTCGGACCCACGTATGAAGTGGGTTTGCGTGATGTATAGTATGTTTGTTCATTTATTTATTTGTATGGCTATTTTGATCGTAATGATCAGACCTATTATTTTTTTTGTTAATTTATTTTTAACTCAGCCAACTTGTTTATATTAAATGTTATCTTTTAAACAACGCCCCTGTTTCATTATTCAAGTATACGTAAAGTTGTTTACTATCCTGTACGGCAAAATCACTCCAGTAGGACACTATTCCGAGCTCCTTAATTATTATGCTGTTTAGCGTTCTTGAAACCCAATTTATTATCTTGTTCACTCACTGTATGTATTTAAAAATCAGTATTCTTCTATGTCCAACTATATATATATATATATATATATATCAGAGAAAGAAAGATGAATCAACCGCTGCCTTCTATGGGCGCCAAGGCAAGCTACTTCCTGATAGATACCTTCTTTGGAAATCAGATCCACATTAATAGAAACAGCAATTACAAAAAAACCCCGATCCGGTTTAAAGGTAGGCAGTTATTGTGGTTTATTATTTTGGTCAAGTTTCCGCTCCGCGTGCGCACCAATGGTAGTATATGCGTGGTTTATTAATAGTGGAAATAGCAGCCCCCACAAATGGTAAGTCAGATCGTGGTTGAGGGTTACGCAACCCCCACACATATAATAATGAATATGAATTATCTACATGTTGATTAATAATACATAATAGGCATGGGCTTACACAATAAAGAGTTGACAACGAAAGAAGAGAATTAGTAATAATGATAATGATAATAATAATAATGATAATAATAATAATAATAATGATAATAATAATCTATAAGTTGATTAAGTAATTGGCTTGGTGAAGAACGTGTAAACACGTAAAAATAATAATAATAGAAATATACCTAGAACGTGGTTATATACGTATTATATTGTCCTAAGGAAGTATTTGGTGAGCTGTTCTTAAAACTGTTTTAATTCGGTCAAAGTCATTGATATACGAGGCGAGGGAGTCGGGCAGCTGAAACAAAGAAGGATATGAATAGTGAGATGGTTTTGATACAGAGTTACAGCTAGAGTTTAAAATTTCCGTTGAATGGTTGTTTTTTTAAGTTACTGTGAGAAGATAGTGAATGGAAGATAGTAGAAAATGCAAAAGGGGTGATGAGATGGGAAAAAGTGTTGTATATGCAGCAGAGGCAATGTATCTTTCGCACTGTCTTCCAATCGGAGCCAAGACAACAATTTCAAATACTGATGGACGGATAACATGCACAGTGTGCCCAGTCTTTGTCCGAATGTGTCGGTTAACAGTAAGTCGAAATGCGGCATCATCAAAGTTGAGACAAGCCACTTTTTTCAGTGAAGAAGGAAAGGAATTTTGACATGAATACGTCTTTAAATTTACGTCCAATTTTGGCTGCAATTCAGAAACCTTATGATAAAATCCAGGGATGCAGTTTGGTGGTTGGCCGCTGTCATATCTATCATCTAGGTCCAACATTTATTTTCACCATTCGATAGATAAATGATAAAATAATTCGTTATGTTGAGTGTGGACTGTGGAAGCATCGAGCACATTGGAGGGGAAGGCCGCCATTTTTGAGGTCGTTTCGCTGCGTCATACAACATTCGTTTGAGTTTCTCTCGGCAAGATCTATCGATTGCATATATAAAACATTAATGTGAAATAGTTATATTAAAAAATTAAAATAAATAATGTAATGTCGGTCTATACCAAATAAAAATATAGAAGATTGTTATATGGTTTTCAAGAGCAATCCAGTAAAACATCGTATGACAGAGTGAAGCGGAGGCCGGGCACGTAAAAAAATGCAGGCGTCCGAGCTGATTCAATCTGCCGAGCCTATGCAAGTGGTTGATATAATCCCTTCACGTAAAAACACTCGGCCGTGTCCACGACACTGCCACACCCCATTTTTTTTTTCAAATTTTTTACAGAATGCAAGATATTTTTTTTAACAATTTTCTCTTAAATGAAACTGCCAACTAAGGATTTTTGTTAAAACACACCCCGAGATTTTGAATGGAAAAAGGTATTTCGCTGAATGTTTTCCCGTGGAAAATATTAAACTTTTCTGTCTAGTGGCCCGCTTGTGTCCATAGAGGTATGTTATTCGTGGCAGGCAGTTCATTCAACTGTTGGAAATTATGAAATGTTGCCTGTCCTGGATTTCTAAGAAATGTCAAGACTTTTTTCACGTCGATTGTCCATTTGTAGACGCAGGTGAATTATTGCGTATTCCTACAAAGTCAAGTCCGGTTATAAACCACTTCCTCAACTGAGAGACAACAAAAAATTGCATCATTCCTTCTCCATTTTGGTTATAATTTTTATTTACTCAATAAAATACATGCCTCCCCCAATTTAAAAATAAATCGCAATGATTACAATAAAGACGTCAAATTATTGAATGTCAGAAGGGCAACAGGGAAAAAAATCAAGCAAGACAATTTTTGTCGAATTGAAGTTTGAGGTGTCATTAGATTCTCCATTGAAAGCACCTTCATTTAGAAACGTAAAACACTATTTATAGCCCTATATACAAAATCTAACCTGGTATGTTTGTTTTCCGCAAAACTCGAAAATTATAATAGGTCGATGACTTTGCAATTTATGACACCAATCTGCATTTGATTACGCGCGTGTTCGAGTTCTAACGACTTAAATTTCCATTGCGCTCGCTATGATTATCAATATATCGCAATGGCAAGTGTGCTGGTTGAATTTAGAAACCGATTGTCCTTCTCGCATGGGCAATTACATGTCACATGCTCCAGAGTCTGATCTTTATGGTTTATGCAGAAAACGAACAAACAAAAAATGTCAGTCAATCCACTAGCTTTACATAAAAAAAAACATTCTAGAAAAAAACAAGTTTTTTTGTTTCCATTTCAATCCACGTAACCATAGCAACGCAAGGGCAGGGTATTTTAATGGAATTAAAGTGTTTTCTCGGTGATTCTATGGTCGCTAGAATACTTTTATTTACTTTCCCATTAATTTCATATCAGATTGATCCACATTAAAGCGTGACCGGGTTTAACTAGTAAAAGATAGGCCTACATCTTAGTCATTGGTTTATTTGCATCTAAAATTTGGGATACAGTAAGGAAGCTGTATTCCATAGAATGTCTTACACAAGCTACATGAGCGATATAATGGTCTGCAAAGAACCAAAGCAACCTAAGTAAGCAAAGTCTACCACTGATAAATCAATAAGGAAAGCAGAGTAATTTGAAATCTTGTAAAGGAAAAACGCCATGGTGCAGCTGGCCTAGAAAGCCCTTGGTCTACCATCCGGCTGATAGCCTCACATCCACGTGTTAATTACAGAGACGATCATCCAGCCAGTGTAGTGGTGTCAAGCGGTCAATATATCTGATTCCCCAGTCGTTATAGCTGGATTTCTGAACCTTGAGACGCTATTTATTTTAACTACCTAAATGCCTCACCATGCTGGATGGGCACCAATCCCATACTGATCCAAATTACATGAGAAAATGTCTTCCCACGTGTGGACACTAACCAGCGCAAATTCCTTAGCTCTCCGCTATGATATACCTTAACCACTCGGCTATGGTGCGGGACCTTGTTAGGTAAACCTTTTATTATTTGGTTCACACAATTTTTAAATTATTCGTCTTTAAGATGGAGAATAATATCATCGTGATTTTGATGTTCTCACGACGTGTGTAATAAAATAGATGTTCTCACGACGTGTTTAATAAAATAGATGTTCTCACGACGTGTTTAATAAAATAGATTGTTCTCACGACGTGTTTAATAAAATAGATGTTCTCACGACGTGTGTAATAAAATAGATGTTCTCACGACGTGTGTAATAAAATAGATGTTCTCACGACGTGTGTAATAAAATAGATGTTCTCACGACGTGTTTAAATAAATAGATGTTCTCACGACGTGTTTAATAAATAGATGTTCTCACGACGTGTGTAATAAAATAGATGTTCTCACGACGTGTGTAATAAATAGATGTTCTCACGACGTGTGTAATAAAATAGATGTTCTCACGACGTGTTTAATAAAATAGATGTTCTCACGACGTGTTAATAAAATAGATGTTCTCACGACGTGTGTAATAAAATAGATGTTCTCACGACGTGTGTAATAAAATAGATGTTCTCACGACGTGTGTAATAAAATAGATGTTCTCACGACGTGTGTAATAAAATAGATGTTCTCACGACGTGTGTAATAAAATAGATGTTCTCACGACGTGTGTAATAAAATAGATGTTCTCACGACGTGTTTAATAAAATAGTTTTGGAATAAAATTTAACTGGTAATGTAGTGTTAATATCAGTCGATTGTGTTGTATTATTTTATTCAATTCGGATTATCGTTTTCCTCTGTGCACGTGTAGTTGTACTCCTCAGTTGTACTACTCTGTGCACGTGTAGTTGTACTCCTCAGTTGTACTACTCTGTGCACGTGTAGTTGTACTCCTCAGTTGTACTACTCTGTGCACGTGTAGTTGTACTCCTCAGTTGTACTACTCTGTGCACGTGTAGTTGTACTCCTCAGTTGTACTACTCTGTGCACGTGTAGTTGTACTCCTCAGTTGTACTACTCTGTGCACGTGTAGTTGTACTCCTCAGTTGTACTACTCTGTGCACGTGTAGTTGTACTCCTCAGTTGTACTACTCTGTGCACGTGTAGTTGTACTCCTCAGTTGTACTACTCTGTGCACGTGTAGTTGTACTCCTCAGTTGTACTACTCTGTGCACGTGTAGTTGTACTCCTCAGTTGTACTACTCTGTGCACGTGTAGTTGTACTCCTCAGTTGTACTACTCTGTGCACGTGTAGTTGTACTCCTCAGTTGTACTACTCTGTGCACGTGTAGTTGTACTCCTCAGTTGTACTACTCTGTGCACGTGTAGTTGTACTCCTCAGTTGTACTACTCTGTGCACGTGTAGTTGTACTCCTCAGTTGTACTACTCTGTGCACGTGTAGTTGTACTCCTCAGTTGTACTACTCTGTGCACGTGTAGTTGTACTCCTCAGTTGTACTACTCTGTGCACGTGTAGTTGTACTCCTCAGTTGTACTACTCTGTGCACGTGTAGTTGTACTCCTCAGTTGTACTACTCTGTGCACGTGTAGTTGTACTCCTCAGTTGTACTACTCTGTGCACGTGTAGTTGTACTCCTCAGTTGTACTACTCTGTGCACGTGTAGTTGTACTCCTCAGTTGTACTACTCTGTGCACGTGTAGTTGTACTCCTCAGTTGTACTACTCTGTGCACGTGTAGTTGTACTCCTCAGTTGTACTACTCTGTGCACGTGTAGTTGTACTCCTCAGTTGTACTACTCTGTGCACGTGTAGTTGTACTCCTCAGTTGTACTACTCTGTGCACGTGTAGTTGTACTCCTCAGTTGTACTACTCTGTGCACGTGTAGTTGTACTCCTCAGTTGTACTACTCTGTGCACGTGTAGTTGTACTCCTCAGTTGTACTACTCTGTGCACGTGTAGTTGTACTCCTCAGTTGTACTACTCTGTGCACGTGTAGTTGTACTCCTCAGTTGTACTACTCTGTGCACGTGTAGTTGTACTCCTCAGTTGTACTACTCTGTGCACGTGTAGTTGTACTCCTCAGTTGTACTACTCTGTGCACGTGTAGTTGTACTCCTCAGTTGTACTACTCTGTGCACGTGTAGTTGTACTCCTCAGTTGTACTACTCTGTGCACGTGTAGTTGTACTCCTCAGTTGTACTACTCTGTGCACGTGTAGTTGTACTCCTCAGTTGTACTACTCTGTGCACGTGTAGTTGTACTCTCAGTTGTACTACTCTGTGCACGTGTAGTTGTACTCCTCAGTTGTACTACTCTGTGCACGTGTAGTTGTACTCCTCAGTTGTACTACTCTGTGCACGTGTAGTTGTACTCCTCAGTTGTACTACTCTGTGCACGTGTAGTTGTACTCCTCAGTTGTACTACTCTGTGCACGTGTAGTTGTACTCCTCAGTTGTACTACTCTGTGCACGTGTAGTTGTACTCCTCAGTTGTACTACTCTGTGCACGTGTAGTTGTACTCCTCAGTTGTACTACTCTGTGCACGTGTAGTTGTACTCCTCAGTTGTACTACTCTGTGCACGTGTAGTTTGTACTCCTCAGTTTGTACTACTCTGTGCACGTGTATTGTACTCCTCAGTTGTACTACTCTGTGCACGTGTAGTTGTACTCCTCAGTTGTACTACTCTGTGCACGTGTAGTTGTACTCCTCAGTTGTACTACTCTGTGCACGTGTAGTTGTACTCCTCAGTTGTACTACTCTGTGCACGTGTAGTTTGTACTCCTCAGTTGTACTACCTGTGCACGTGTAGTTGTACTCCTCAGTTGTACTACTCTGTGCACGTGTAGTTGTACTCCTCAGTTGTACTACTCTGTGCACGTGTAGTTGTACTCCTCAGTTGTACTACTCTGTGCACGTGTAGTTGTACTCCTCAGTTGTACTACTCTGTGCACGTGTAGTTGTACTCCTCAGTTGTACTACTCTGTGCACGTGTAGTTGTACTCCTCAGTTGTACTACTCTGTGCACGTGTAGTTGTACTCCTCAGTTGTACTACTCTGTGCACGTGTAGTTGTACTCCTCAGTTTTACTACTCTGTGCACGTGTAGTTGTACTCCTCAGTTGTACTACACTGTGCACGTGTAGTTGTACTCCTCAGTTGTACTATCTCTGTGCACGTGTAGTTTGTACTCCTCAGTTGTACTACTCTGTGCACGTGTAGTTGTACTCCTCAGTTGTACTACTCTGTGCACGTGTAGTTGTACTCCTCAGTTGTACTACTCTGTGCACGTGTAGTTGTACTCCTCATTTGTACTACTCTGTGCACGTGTAGTTGTACTCCTCAGTTGTACTACTCTGTGCACGTGTAGTTGTACTCCTCAGTTGTACTACTCTGTGCACGTGTAGTTGTACTCCTCAGTTTGTACTACTCTGTGCACGTGTAGTTGTACTCCTCAGTTGTACTACTCTGTGCACGTGTAGTTGTACTCCTCATTGTACTACTCTGTGCACGTGTAGTTGTACTCCTCAGTTTGTACTACTCTGTGCACGTGTAGTTGTACTCCTCAGTTGTACTACTCTATGCACGTGTAGTTGTACTCTCAGTTGTACTACTCTGTGCACGTGTAGTTGTACTCCTCAGTTGTACTACTCTGTGCACGTGTAGTTGTATCCTCAGTTGTACTACTCTGTGCACGTGTAGTTGTACTCCTCAGTTGTACTACTCTGTGCACGTGTAGTTGTACTACTCAGTTGTTTCTACTCTGTGCACGTGTAGTTGTACTCCTCAGTTGTACTACTCTGTGCACGTGTAGTTGTACTCCTCAGTTGTACTACTCTGTGCACGTGTTGTTGTACTCCTCAGTTGTACTACTCTGTGCACGTGTAGTTGTACTCCTCAGTTGTACTACTCTGTGCACGTGTAGTTGTACTCCTCAGTTGTACTACTCTGTGCACGTGTAGTTGTACTCCTCAGTTGTACTACTCTGTGCACGTGTAGTTGTACTCCTCAGTTGTACTACTCTGTGCACGTGTAGTTGTACTCCTCAGTTGTACTACTCTGTGCACGTGTAGTTGTACTCCTCAGTTTGTACTACTCTGTGCACGTGTAGTTGTACTCCTCAGTTTTACTACTCTGTGCACGTGTAGTTGTACTCCTCAGTTTGTACTACTCTGTGCAACGTGTAGTTGTACTCCTCAGTTGTACTACTCTGTGCACGTGTAGTGTACTCCTCAGTTGTACTACTCTGTGCACGTGTAGTTGTACTCCTCAGTTGTACTACTCTGTGCACGTGTAGTTGTACTCCTCAGTTGTACTACTCTGTGCACGTGTAGTTGTTGTACTCCTCAGTTGTACTACTCTGTGCACGTGTAGTTGTACTCCTCAGTTGTACTACTCTGTGCACGTGTAGTTGTACTCCTCAGTTGTACTACTCTGTGCACGTGTAGTTGTGTACTCCTCAGTTGTACTACTCTGTGCACGTGTAGTTGTACTCCTCAGTTGTACTACTCTGTGCACTGTGTAGTTGTACTCCTCAGTTGTACTACTCTGTGCACGTGTAGTTGTACTCCTCAGTTGTACTACTCTGTGCACGTGTAGTTGTACTCCTCAGTTTGTACTACTCTGTGCACGTGTAGTTGTACTCCTCAGTTGTACTACTCTGTGCACGTTGTAGTTGTACTCCTCAGTTGTACTACTCTATGCACGTGTAGTTGTACTCCTCAGTTGTACTACTCTGTGCACGTGTAGTTGTACTCCTCAGTTGTACTACTCTGTGCACGTGTAGTTGTACTCCTCAGTTGTACTACTCTGGTGCACGTGTAGTTGTATCCTCAGTTGTACTACTCTGTGCACGTGTAGTTGTACTCCTCAGTTTGTACTACTCTATGCACGTTAGTTGTACTCCTCAGTTGTACTACTCTGTGCACGTGTAGTTGTACATCCTCAGTTGTACTACTCTGTGCACGTGTAGTTGTACTCCTCAGTTGTACTACTCTGTGCACGTGTAGTTGTACTCCTCAGTTGTACTACTCTGTGCACGTGTAGTTGTACTCCTCAGTTGTACTACTCTATGCACGTGTAGTTGTACTCCTCAGTTGTACTACTCTGTGCACGTGTAGTTGTACTCTCAGTTGTACTACTCTGTGCACGTGTAGTTGTACTCCTCAGTTGTACTACTCTGTGCACGTGTAGTTGTACTCCTCAGTTGTACTACTCTGTGCACGTGTAGTTGTACTCCTCAGTTGTACTACTCTGTGCACGTGTAGTTGTACTCCTCAGTTTGTACTACTCTATGCACGTGGTAGTTGTACTCCTCAGTTGTACTACTCTGTGCACGTGTAGTTGTAACTCCTCAGTGTGTACTACCTCTGTGCACGTGTAGTTGTACTCCTCAGTTGTACTTACTTGTGCACGTGTAGTTGGTACTCCTCAGTTGTACTACTCTATGCACGTGTAGTTGTTACTCCTCAGTTGTACTACTCTGTGCACGTGTAGAGTGTACTCCTCAGTTGTACTACTCTGTGCACGTGTAGTTGTACTCCTCAGTTGTACTACTCTGTGCACGTGTAGTTGTATACTCCTCAGTTGTTACTACTCTGTGCACGTGTAGTTGTACTCCTTAGTTGTACTACTCTATGCACGTGTAGTTGTACTCCTCAGTTGTACTACTCTGTGCACGTGTAGTTGTACTCCTCAGTTGTACTACTCTGTGCACGTGTTGTTGTACTCCTCAGTCGTGTACTACTCTGTGCACGTGTAGTTGTACTCCTCAGTTGTACTACTCATGTGCACGTGTAGGTTGTACTCCTCAGTTGTACTACTCTAGTGCACGTGTAGTTGTACTCCTCAGTTGTACTACTCTGTGCACGTGTAGTTGTACTCCTCAGTTGTATGTTACTCTGTGCACGTGTAGTTGTACTCCTCAGTTGTACTACTCTGTGCACGTGTAGTTGTACTCCTCAGTTGTACTATCCTGTGCACGTGTAGTTGTACTCCTCAGTTGTACTACTCTGTGCACGTGTAGTTGTACTCCTCAGTTGTACTACTCTATGCACGTGTAGTTGTACTCCTCAGTTGTACTACTCTGTGCACGTGTAGTTGTACTCCTCAGTTGTACTACTCTGTGCACGTGTAGTTGTACTCCTCAGTTGTACTACTCTGTGCACGTGTAGTTGTACTCCTCAGTTGTACTACTCATATGCACGTGTAGTTGTACTCCTCAGTTGTACTACTCTGTGCACGTGTAGTTGTACTCCTCAGTTGTACTACTCTGTGCACGTGTAGTTGTACTCCTCAGTTGTACTACTCTGTGCACGTGTAGTTGTACTCCTCAGTTGTACTACTCTGTGCACGTGTAGTTGTACTCCTCAGTTGTACTACTCTGTGCACGTGTAGTTGTACTCCTCAGTTGTACTACTCTATGCAACGTGTAGTTGTACTCCTCAGTTGTACTACTCTGTGCACGTGTAGTTGTTTACTCCTCAGTTGTACTACTCTGTGCACGTGTAGTTGTACTCCTCAGTTGTACTACTCTGTGTCACGTGTAGTTGTACTCCTCTCGTTGTACTACTCTGTGCACGTGTAGTTGTACTCTCCGTTCAGTTGTACTACTCTGTGCACGTGTAGTTTGTACTGCCTCAGTTGTTACTACTCTGGTCACGTGTAGTTTTGTACTCCTCAGTTGTACGACTCTGTGCACGTGTAGTTGTCCTCCTCAGTTGTTACTCCTGTGTGCACGTGTAGGTTGTACCTCCTCAGTTGTACTACTCTGTGCACGTTTAGTTTTGTACTCCTCAGTTGTACTACTCTATTCACGTGTAGGTTTGTACTCCTCAGTTGTACTAACTCTGTGCAACGTGTAGTTGTACTTCTCAGTTGTACTACTCTGTGCACGTGTAGTTTGTACTCCTCAGTTTGTACTACTCTGTTCAAGTGTAGTTTGTACTCCTCATTTGTACTACTCTGTGCACGTGTAGTTGGTACTCCTCAGTTGTACTACTCTGTGCACGTGTAGTTGTAACTCCTCAGTTGTCCTACTCTGTGCACGTGGAGTTTGTACTCCTCAGTTGTACTACTCTGTGCACTGTAGTTGTACTCCTCAGTTGTACTACTCTGTGCACGTGTAGTTGTTGTACTCCTCAGTTGTACTACTCTGTGCACGTGTAGTTGTACTCTCAGTTGTACTACTCATGTGCACGTGTAGTTGTACTCCTCAGTTGTACTACTCTGTGCACGTGTAGTTGTACTCCTCAGTTGTATTACTCTGTGCACGTTGTAGTTGTACTCCTCAGTTGTACTACTCTGTGCACGTGTAGTTGTACTCCTCAGTTACTACTCTGTGCACGTGTAGTTGTACTCCTCAGTTGTACTACTCTGTGCACGTGTAGTTGTACTCCTCAGTTGTACTACTCTGTGCACGTGTAGTTGTACTCCTCAGTTGTACTACTCTGTGCACGTGTAGTTGTACTCCTCAGTTGTACTACTCTGTGCACGTGTAGTTGTACTCCTCAGTTGTACTACTCTATGCACGTGTGGTTGTACTCCTCAGTTGTACTACTCTGTGCACGTGTAGTTGTACTCCTCAGTTGTACTACTCTGTATTTTTTTTTAATTTGGTTAGATTTTAACGTCCCTACTGGAAGTAAATGTTAATAAAACTAAATATATGTTAACACATCATAAATATATATATATATATATATATATATATGGAAATGGACAGTTAAATGACAAATGAGGGAAATTTTGAAGAAGTGGCTGTATTAAAATTCCCAGGAACACAATTACAAACAGGAATGAGATGCACAAAAATTAAACATAGCCTCGACTCTGGAAATGCATGCTATTATGCATTACAGGGACTTCTCTCAAAAAACATTAAACTGAAAAAATATAAAATGTTATTCTCCCAGTTATATTATGAATGTGAAACATGAACTCTTACTTTAAAGAAGGATAAAAGATTACGAGTATTCAAGAATAAAGTTCTTCGGAAAAGTTAGGACCAAAGAGAATGAACAGACAGACGAAAGGACAAGACTATAACAATGAGATAAGTGATCTTTATAGGATATCAGATATAATAAGAACAATTAATTCTTGTAGACTGGGGTAGGCAGGAATGGACGATGAAAGAGGGACATAGAATCTTCTTGTAGGAAAAAACAAAGGGAAAATTTATATTTTACTACCTAGAAATGCAAGTTATCATGTATTATAAGGAGTCTTGTTTCAACTTGTCTCAAAAAAACGTTAAATTGAAAGTATATAAAACTGTTATTCTCCCAGTTATATTATATGGATGGGAAAGAGCTCTACAATGTTTTAAAAGATGTCTGTGAATATCAATTCTGTATTGCAGGGTTCCACTATCAATATAATGTAGTTGATAACGATCTAAGAACATAATAACCTCGCTTGTGGAGAGCAATGAACTGTTTTCAGAACTATCTCACGGAAAATTAATTTCCTGTCTATGCAACAAGCAGTCTGACTACAAACAATTATAACTAATAACCTAAAATACGAGATTGGCTTCAAAATAAATACGAGTACTTACAAGGAAAGGTCTCGCTTTGTATATCATCATCATCATCTTCTTCTTCTTCTTCTTGTTCCTTCCAGGGATTAGGCAATCCGTCTGCGTACTGTTAGAACCATCTCTTCCTCGAACGTTTCACACCTCTTCTTCCATGAGGTTGATAGTTATATCGCTAGTGCTGGGATTCTTTCCTTATTCATACGATCCAGGTGGGCTCTCCAATTGTCTTTACATTCCTCTATTTCACATTTAAGTTGTATATATTCGTCTCTTATATCTACATTTTCATCAGATCAATTTTTGTGCAGCCTTTTACCCTATGAAGGAACCTCATTTCAGCCGATTAAATCTTCCTTCTATCCCTTTCCTGTAATGTTCGTATATCACCTAATAAAATAAAATGTTGTGAGATTAAAGAACAAGACCTAGTGTTTAAAATCATCACTGTTTTAGGACTACACTTCTCAGAAATCCCATTTCAGCTGCTTCTATGATCTTCTCTTCTCTTTTAGTTAAAACCTAAAATTTACTACCCAAATTAATTCTTGTAAAAAGAGCGAGCTTCGACATACAAGCAGTTCTAGTTCTAAAGATAGCCACATATTATGTGAGAGATAACTGGGGCTAGCTTCAAGTGGAGACGAGACCACTTGACTTGAGATGAAAATTACATTGATTACAACTCGGAGGAACGCTGTCTGGTAACTATTACATTAGTCATTCGAACCAAGGCACAGTGGCGCACTGGACAACTCATTGCCATAACAACGTTGTCTTGACTTTTCATCTTCCATACTCTTAGTTTTCAGAACCCTGCCTATTCTAAGTAGAAATCGAACTTATTTGCTGTTTACATCCTTCCAAATGAATGGAATGAATCGATTATCTTACCGATCTAAAACAAAGGAGATAAATCTGTTTGCAACAACTACAGGGCCATCTCATTACGGTACTTCCAACTTCGTAGAAAATTGTAACAGAATTGTAAGGAGATATACTTCCATATACTGATTACATAATCGATCATCAATGTGGATTTAAAAGAAACAAGTCTACAACAGATCAGATTTTTAATATAATATATATTTTAGAAAATGAATCGGAATATAATGGCACTGTACATCAAGTATATGTAGACTTCAAAAGAACATTAGATTCAATTAAGAGGGAGAAATTATATAGGCCTAGTATCACCCTGGAGTTTGGAATTCCTAAAAAAGTAGTTAGACTTATTCGAATGGCACAAAGAGTACGGTGCTTGTAGGCGAACAGTTTTCGGATACTTCTGTAATTCACAATGGGTAAAAGCAAGGAAATGCACTATCTCATCTTTTGAATCTTGCACTAGAGTATGCCATCCAATCTTTAGAGGATGAAAAAAGCCAACAACTCTATGGTATTACTAAGTTGTTAATTTATGCTGATGATACAGTACACAGTGTCCCATTCAAACCTCCCACATTTTAAATAATCATAACTCTAAAGTATGCGGAATTATGAAATGTGGTTGGTATTAAAAGAAAGAGAAAATCAAAGAATATTTGTTTACATTGTTGCAGTTAATTCATCTGTCGCATGTTGGACAATAATTACATAAAACAAAATGGCGACTCCTCAGCAACGAGCACAAACTGTTTTTTGGTATGCAGAGATAAAGACAATAATTACAGTGCAAAGAAATTACCGGATAGAATATGGAGGAAATGCATCTGATGGGAAGACCATTAAGACTGGCTTGAGAAGCTTCTGGTGACTGGAAGCGTTAAGAAAAGAATCAGGAGGTGCTCATACACGTGTTTCAGAAGAAAATTTTGAAACAAAATTAGAGCACGATTTGAGAAAAGTCCACAAAATCAATTCGCCAAGCTTCCCGGCAGTTCAATGGACATTTTGGACAGAACGGGTACGAAATCGAATACGGATTTTATATGGTTCGTGCTACTAATGGTGCACATATAGAAGTGTTTTAGTGTGTGGCAATGAAAATTCTTTGAGTTTCTGTTTCATTTAATACCGGCCTCATTTCATAATTCCGCATACTTTGTTAGTTATGGAGCAATTCGAATGTGACTGACTGACATTTACAATACACTTTTACAGCAAAATGGTTGCATAAATATTACAATTGATTGAAATTAGGGTGTTATCTACGTGATATGATAGAGGAATAGTGTGTGGTTAAGACTGTACTTAAATATACAGCTTTTTGAAGAAAAACAGTTATATTTATTATCTATCAAAGTACGTGTGACTGACTGACATAAATGTCAACTGATCATGCAGCTTAACATGTTCATCTGTATCATTCTCTGAAGTGTGATTCCTAATTCAATTTTCCAAAATACCGTTTGGAGGACACATTTCAAGTTACATTCTCAATAAAAACGAAACAAAAATCACAATTAAGACCAGAGTTATAACCTAATATATGATGTGTGACTGACTGACTACATTCTGTGACTGACTGACATATCTGAATTTTATTTAGACTTTAATATTTTGGATATTACAAAATAATATGAAATTATAATAGTAAGTCCACCGCTGTGGTCTCGAGGTAGCGTCGTGCTGCCTTGTCACGCAGCGGACCCAGGTACGATCCCCGGTCGGGACAGATTTTTTGGGTGAGGTTTTTATCGGGGTTTTTCCTCACCTGTAAGACAAATGTCAAGAAAACTTTAAGGCCCAAATGGTCCCCGAAACCATATGGCCATCATCATCCTCATCATCATCATCTTACCGGTGTGGTAAGCAATGGGAAGCTACCACATCTACAGTTCCCTAGTAAAGCTCCAAGCATAGCGTGAAAATGCTATGATTGCAGTGAAAGACCTGCCCTCGGACAGAATTACTATAGATGGATAATATATAAAAAGCGATAATATGGAGATGAATAAAGAACTTCACTCCTTTTATCATGTATAGGAAATGTACAATTTGATATGCTGTAAAAATATTAAATAAATAGTGTAATTTATTTAACTTGGTTACCATGTATCATTTTGAATTTCACAAAATAAAGAAAATATTAACTTCTTAACAACAATGGACCTTCTCTATAGTTAAATATGCCTAATATGAGTATAATTTTATTACAACCATATTAACTGATTAAAATTTATCTGATGCTGTTAATAGATTGAACCATTAAAATAAATAAAAATGCCGATATGGAATTTGCATTGTTCGTTCCAGAACACTAAAATTAACTTTCACGCGTCTCAACTATAAAGACAAAAAAAAATTAACGAAAAAGTACAGTATACAAATTATTAAAATTTTTATTTAAATGTGGAAAATTCTGTTATAATTCTTTCAAAGCAACTGATTACAAATTATATTGCTGACATGAGTTCTATTTTTAAACTAAACAATCGAAAGAAATCTCTTACAATGCGCGAAATCTTACTTTATGACTGACTGTTTCCAGCAGGTGCACATAGTACAGCGTTGTCATACGTATTTTCACTCTGTTGGTTTCCAATAACGCTACACCCAATAATAATTTTATTTTACACTACAGGTTATACATACTTAATCACATATACTCCATGCCAATTGTATTTTTTATACAAGAAACTTCATATGATTTAAAACTGTTTTTGCAATCAACAAGCATGACTCTGTTTCACAAAGTGAATGCTAGCACAATGTGGCAACACCGCACTGTGGATCCCCGATAATACGACACACATGGCATGTCAAAGGTCAAACTAATGCGAGAACCTTTCAAGTTCAAGGACTCCCACACACACATTTTCTAACACATAAGAACCGCGCACTTGTTTTTAATTCCACTCACTTAATAACATACATATTGAAGAATCGCATAATGAGGAATTATTTAAATGCCATTAATAAAAATATAAAAATGTAATTAATATAATTAACGTAATTACTTTACAAGACAATGTCGTTAATACTTTTTTGTTAGTTATGTACCGATAACGTAGAATCCCAGAGGAAATTTGGATCCATCAATTATCGTATTGTGTACAATAATTTTTGTATGTTTTATGTGACTGACTGTAGCTTACCCTTAATAATTATAGGGCGCATTTTAATTATCTAGAATATTATAATACAATTATTAGTATTACATTTATGATCAGGAAGGACCGAAATATGGTATAACAAAAGAGTCGGTGAAACAAAACAAATTTATACAGTGAAATCGTAAAACAAAATTTCGTTTAATTTTGCATGTGTTTTCAGGTTTCGGAATATATCATGTTCTACTATTAATTTAGATCAAAATAATCCGTATTTCAAACATTAACTTCTATAATAACTCGGAAAATTTCATCTGCAAAAAAATATCTCATCGAAAAAATTACTCCTGCGCCAATTTCAAAATTTTCACATCAGTATGACATTTTCATGTAATTACTCTACATTTAAATCGTTCCGCTGACTGCCTTTTAGCTCAAATTGTCACAGAAGAAGGGCCAGTAATTATTTTATGAAACAGCTGAGCCGAACAGTCTACCAGATTTCCTAAACCATGTTTATGTTAATACACAGCGGAGTCCAGCAAGCAACTGACTGCGTTATGCGTATTAGCAATATAAGTGAGGGGACAAAAAGTCAGTCAGTCACGGGACTCCAGCGGGAAAAATAATGACTTTACAAGAAAATGTCATCTATACTTTTTTGTTAGTTGTGTACCGATAACGTAGAATCCAAGAGGAAATTTTAATCCATCAATTATTATGTTGTGTACAGTAATTTTTATCCGTTTTCTGTGACTGACTGACCATAAATTACAGTTAACAACTATAGGACACATTTAAGGTATACAGAATATTAGAATCCAATTAATATTCTTTAATTTACGACCAAGGAGGACCAAAGTATGGTTTAACAAAAGATTTTGTGAAATAAAACGAATTCATACGACCAAATCATTAAACAAGAAATTGGTAAAATGTTGCGTATTTTTTCAGGTTTGGAATATGACAAGTTCTACCGCTATTATTAGATTAAAATAATGCACATTTGATACATTTTCTTATAGAATTATAAAATTGATATTTACAGATATATATTACATCAACAAAATTATTCCTGCGTCAGTTTCAAAATTTTCACCTCGGTATGACATTTTCATGGAATCGCTCTATGATTAATTAAAATGTGGGAGGTTTGAATGAGACACCCTGTATTATTGGCTGATAGGGGATTCTACGACCAACACACACGAAATTGAGTAACGCTAACAAATTGGGACTGGAAGTAAACATCAATAAACTAGATATATGGTCACACATAGAAGTACACTATATATGGAAATGGACAGTTAATGACAAATGGGGGAAATTTTGAAGTGGTGAATTCAAAAACCTAGAAACAATAATTACAAACAGGAATGAGTTACACAAAGGAATTAAACATAGGCTCAATTCTGAAAATGCATGATATTATATATTACAGGGACTCTTCTCGTCTCAACTTCTCTCAAAAAGCGTTAAACTGAAAACATATACAACTGTTATTCTCCCAGTTATATGGAAGCAAAACAATGGACTCTTACTTTTAAGGGAGGAAAAATATTACTAGTATTTGAGAATAAAATTCTTAGGAAAATTTTTGGACTAAAGAGAGATGAAGAAGACTTCATAACAACAAACTACACGATCTTTATAGGACACCAGATATATTAAGAACAGTTAAGTCTCGTAGACTGCGATGGTCAGGGCATGTGATAAGAATGGGGAAAAGAAAGAGGGGTATGGTAACTCCTTGTAGGAAAACCAGAGAGGAAACACCCAGTAGACAAGATAAGAATGAGGCGGAAGAATAATATTAACCATGATTTGTGGAAAGCAGATTTTACAAGAGTTGATTTGAAAATATTAGCACAGAATATGGATGTATGGAGAGCTTATGTCAGCGCGACTATGAACCTATGGGTTCGATAGTGTCAGTGAGTTAGCAGTATCATATTTAAGATGTTCAAACTGGCACAGATAAAATAGAATAAAATTTGACGTCGAGTCGGACACAGTAGGTGAACGTACAGTCGGACACTGGAGGTGGACAGTTATTATAAAGTTGAGTGAGACACGTGTGATGGAGAATTCAGTAGGCCGTGGAGACTGTTAAGGAATTCAATGTTGCAACTGTAGAAAGAAACACATTTCTTAACACACTGTGTATCAAAATAAAACCCAATTTGTGATACAAATAAACACGTTTGCCAACGATTAATGCATCAAATTACACAGTACATTAGGAATGTTTACCAGCTGCGTCAATGCCGCTTTGTTTTATTTATTTTAACCGTTCACAGTTTACTCACCACCAAATACTTCATTTGTGATTCATTAGAAAAACAAAGTATTGTAATTTCAACTGTTTGTTTAGATTTTTATAGTCATCGTTGTATTGGGAAGGTGATTACAAAGGGTCCACTAATATATATATCTAAGTCATTGGCATTATCGAACCCGTAGGTTCATGGCCGCTCGGACATCCCTATCATGAGCTATTTTACAATCATCCCCTGTATAATCTACTTCTCTCAAATCATGGTTAATATTGTTCTCCAATCTCATTCTTGGCCTACCTATTGAGCGCTTTCCCTCTGGATTTCCTACAAGAAGCTATCATTTCCCTCTTCTCATTCCCCATTCGTGCCACATGTCCTGTCCATCGTAGTATATGAGACTAAATTCTTATTATATCTGGTTTCCCATAAACATCATGTAGCTCACTGTTGTGTAGTCTTCTGCATTCGTCTGATTATCTTTCATTTCATCCAAACATTTTCCTAAGACTTTTCTTAAATACTCGTGATCTTTTCTCCTCCCTTAAAGTAAGAGTCCATGTTCCGAATCCATATAATATAACTGAGAGAATAACAATTTTACATATTTTCAGTTTAAGAGAATTTGGGGCAAGAGTCCCTGTAATGCATAATAGCAAGCATTTCTAGAATTGAGCTTATGTTTAATTTCTTTGTGCACTTCATTCCTCTTTGTAATATTGTTCCTATGTATTTGAATCCTACTACTTCTTCAAAATTCCCCTCATTCCTCATCAAATGCCATTTCCATTATATAGTACATTTCTATGTGTGAACATATGACCATCACCATCATCCAGGGATTAAGCCTGTTGGCTCGTTCCGGTTTCATTAAAGCTAGAATTGTTAAAATCGTTCAGACCATCTTCTGTGTGGGCGTCTAACATTTCTCCTTCCGTGCTGTTTATAATTTAGCAATAATTTTGGAAATCTTCTTCTTCTGGCATTCTATCAATATGTTCTTTCCAGTCGTTCCTATATTTAATTATTCGGTGTGTAAGTTTGAAAATATTTAGTTCCTTTCTTATAACTTCATTTCTTTTCTTATAAAGCACAGTATATCCTGCTATATTTCTTAAAAATCGCATCACAGCTGCTTCCAATCTTTGTTCTTGTCTTTTAGTGATCGTCCAATATTCTGATCCATGCATCAATACAGGAACAGCCATTACTTTATAAAATTTATTTTTTGTTTCTTTTCTTGTGTTTTTAAGGGTTACTTTAATAGTGCCACACATTAGATTAAATTTATTTATTTTGTCATTAATATCTTCAATTTTAACATATGATAAATTGAAACCTAGGTATCTAAAACTGTTCACCTGCTCTAAAACGTTATTATTAATTACTATTTTTGCTCTTAAGATATCCTTTAAATGCTAACATTTTAGTTTTATTCTTTGAAATTTTTTAATTGTATTTTTTTTCCCAAATTAAAAATAGCTCTTTGTAGATCTTCTGAGCTGGAAATCACTACTTGATCATCAGCAAATAATATTGTATCCAACATTTATATTTTTTTATTTATTTTATATTTACTTCCCGCCCCAATTTATTAGCGTTACTCAGTAGAGTGTGCATGTTGGGAAGCGTAATATTTATTATAAAGTGGGTTTATATTTTTAAAGTCCACCGCTGTGGTCTCGAGGTAGCGTGCTGCCTTGTCACGCAGCGGGCCCGGGTTCGATCCCCGGTCCGGGCAGTTTTTCTGGGTGAGGTTTTCATCGGGGTTTTTCCTCACCTATAAGACAAATGTCAGGAAAACTTTAAGGCCCAAAAACGGTCCCCGAAATCATATGGCCATCATCATCATCGCCCTTATCATTATCATCATCACCATTCACCGGTGTGGAAAGCAACGGGAAGCTACCACACCTACAATTCCCTAGTAAAGCTGCAAGCATAGCATGAAAATGCTATGATTGCAGTGAAGGACCTGCCTTCGGGCAGAATTACTATGAATGGATGGATATTTTTAAAAATGTGATATTAAAATATAACAGCGGAAATACTAATCGCAGAACCAAGTGCATTAGAGGTTGAAATGGCAATAGAAAAATTGAAGCTATATGAAGCATCAAGTTCAGATGATATCCCAGCAGAAATGATAAAATCAGGGGGAGAAAAATTGATGGACAAGTTACACCAAATGCTTAATATGATTTGGGATAAAGAAGCTCTTCCAGATGAATGGAAAGAATCGATTATCGTACCAATTTATAAGAAATGAGATACAATTGATTGCAGCAACTACAGGGGCGTCTCATTACTTTCAACTTCGTACAAAATTCTAACATATATTAGTAAGCAGACTTACTCCCTATATTAATGACATTCTAGGAGATCATCAATGTGGATTTAAAAGAAACAGATCTACAATAGATCAGATTTTTAGTTTATGACAGATTTTAGAAAAGAAATGGGAATATAATGGTACTGTACATCAACTATACGTAGTCTTCAAAAAGGCATATGATTCAATTAAGAGGGTGAAGTTACATAGTATCCTGCTAGGGTTCGGAATTCCTAAAAAGTTACTTGGACTTATACGATTGTGTCTAAATGGCACAAAGAGAAAGGTGCGTGTAGGCAAACAGTTTTCGGATACTTTTGAAATCCAGAATGGGTTGAAGCAAGGAGATGCACTATCTCCTCTACTATTTTACTAGAGCATGACATCAAATCTTTAGAGAATGAAGAAGGCCTACAGCTCGATGGTATTAATAAGCTGTTAGTTTATGCCGATGATGAAGTTTCTATTGGCCGATAGCGAGGAGATACTAAAGGACAACACGCACACACCAATGAGTAACACTAGGAAATCAGGACTGGAAGTAAATATCAATAAAACTAAATATATGGTCACACATAAAAATACATTATATAATGGAAACGGACAGCTAATGACCAAATGAGGGAAATTTTGAGGAGGTGACAGAATTCAAATACCTAGGAACAATAATCACAAACAGTAATAAGATCCACAAGGAAATTAAACATAAGCTCAATTCTTGAAATGCGTGTTATTATGCAATGCAAAGACTCTTGACTTCCCAACTCCTTTCAGAAAACAAACTGAAAATATACAAAACTATTATTTTACCAGTTATATTGTATGGATTCGAAACATGGACCCTTACTTTAAGGGAAGAAAGGTGATTACGGGTATTTGAGAATAAAGTTCTTATACAATTTTTTGGACCAAAGAGCGATGAGCAGACAGGTGAATGGAGAAGTATAACAGTGAACTACGTGGTCTTTATAGGAAGCCAGATATAATAATAAGAATTAAGTCTCGTAGACTGCGATGGACAGGACATGTGGCACGAATGGGGAATGAAAGACGTGCATGTAAGCTTCTTGTAGGAAAACCAGCGGGAAAACGCCAAGTTGATAGACCAAGAATGAGGCGGGAGAATAACATTAAATATGATTTGAGGGAAGTAGATTATACAGGGATGATAGAAAAACATTAGCTCAAGATAGGGATGTATGGAGAGCTTTTGTCCTCGCGGCCATGAACCTCCGAGTTCAATAGTGCCAGTGAGTTAGTTAGTTGGATATTAAAATATAAGTTTAATACAACCAATAATAATAACAATAATAAAAATAAACAAAATAAAATAGCAATGTAGGAAAACTAGTTTTAATGAGAATATTATGTTCAGAAAAATGGCCTTGTGTGTGTCAAGAATTCGTAATCTCGTATATAAAACTTTTGTGACCTAAATTTATATAGTTATAAAACCACAAGAAGTGCATGCCATCTGAATATGAATGTTAGTCCTGCACGCCGGAAACAAACAACTGTTTTTGTGTTATGTGGTGCAAACTTTTTTTTTTTTTTTCGTGAGAAAGGTTTAAATCAGGAAGAGAAGTTTTACATTTCTAACAGATGGTGGATTCAGCATCGTTTCATAACTCAAAGAGGGAAAGAAAATATCAGTCTGCTCAGTTCTTCTGTTTGGTAACAAATGTGAATTCATCGTCTTCATACATTTCATCGTCCTTTGTACTATTGTTATTATTTATTTAGCACTTTTCACATCTTCCGGCGCCTAATTAATCTACTGCCATTCTACGATGTTTCTGGGACTACTTTCAAGGGCTATAGTATAATAAAGCATGAAACAAAGAATCTCCTGGTCCTCCAAGTTGGGGTTTGACGCTTCAGGCTAGCTCCCTGTTCGTTTGAAACTACGTAAAATGTCTAAAAAGCCAAGAACGAAATGCTGGACGAATGCAATAAACGACGAAAGAAGCTAAGGAAAAGGCCGTTCTTCTAGGAACGTGGAATATAGAAGAGATAAGAAATAAAAGTGGGGAAATAAAGAATAGCATCCATCCATCCATAGTAATTCTGCCCGAAGGCAGGTCCAAAAGATTTTAATGAATTATACCCTACTTGTAAAGGAAAAAAAGAAACTCCAAATGTAGAAATATAAGGTATATTTCATATAGAGCCTAAGAAACTAGTTACACTATTATAATATAAAGACTGCAATCATAGCATTTTCGTGCTATGCTTGCAGCTTTACTAGGGAATTGTGTAGGTGTGGTAGCTTCCCGTTGCTTTCCACACCGGTGAAGGATGATGATGATAATGGTAAGGATGATAATGATAAGGATGATGGCCATATGATTTCGGGGACCGTTTGGGCCTTAAAGTTTTCCTGACATTTGTCTTACAGGTGAGGAAAAACCCCGATAAAAACCTCACCCAGAAAAACTGCCCCGACCGGGGATCGAACCCGGGCCCGCTGCGTGACAAGGCAGCACGCTACCTCGAGACCACAGCGGTGGACAAAGAATAGCATAACACAGATAAATGAAGATATAACAATATTAACAAAAACAAAGAAAAAAGGAAATGTATTAGAAATTCAAAGTCTATACTTGCATCTGTACAGTGGAGTTCCAAAAGAAAAACATGCACAAGAGGAGTATCAATTATGGTTATTGTATAGCTGGCTTAACTTGGCAGAGACAGAGATGGAGATACAAGGGTAGATCGTTGACCTCTTTAGTCCAGATACAATAGAAAGAACCCACCCTGTTGTCAGTTTTCCTCTTCCCCCTTAACCCTATTAACATCTGGTGAAGAAACCCCGTCAACACTGGTGCGAGTGAGAGAGGTGAGTACAAATTGTCTCATTCTACAAATGTATTGTAAAGTTAAAGCAGAGAGACTATAAGAAGAAATTTTGGAGATATACTCGTATAATAAATTGGGAAGCAATTGATGAAAATATAATAAATTTGTTCAACAGAAAAATAACAATGTTGGGAGTGTACGTCATCAGTGATGATGCAAAGAAACAAAGGAAAGTAGAATTTTATACCAAATTAAATTATGTAATAGGTGATATTGGGAATGTTAGAGAAATAATTAGACCTATTGCAGAAGATTTAATGATAGGACTGGAAGACATGCTTAGAGTGAAATTGAGGAGCTATTTGGTAAATAACGTATAACAAATAATGGAGAAAGAATAATTAGTTTCTGTGAGCAAAACTCTCTGAAAGTATTATTGTTATTATTACGGGACCTTAGAAGAATATTAACAGTGCACAAGAATTAAAAATAATATCCATTGTTAATTATCTACAGCAATAATGATAAGACTTGGCTTCAGAATATGGAAAAAATAGAGTGTATTGTAACAGAACACCTCGATAGTTATATTTCGCGCACTCTTATCTTGCGGGTGGGAACCGTTACTTATTTGTCGTCCTATAGCCTACACTCTACATTCCAACCCCTAGTATAGATCTGAAAGAAAATGCTGTTTGTTGTTTGTAACAGTGTTGAAATAAAATAACAATTTTAGCTATTTTCGACAGTCTAATCCCTATCTATTGAGTGCACAATTGGTACAAGCGATAATTTTATAGTCAGTTACACGTTAAGCTAAACTTAGAATCACTTCCAAGTACAAATTCATATTTGAAATTCTTCAGTAATAACAAATGAGTCGATATTTTATGTCAGTAGTAGACCTATCAATTCTCCTCTTGTTTCCCCAATACAACAATGACGTCATGGACTCGCAAGTTTAGAGTGCACGAGATATACTTCACAACACACCCAAGGAAAGAGATATAGGGGAAAGTCTGGTAGCCCCGGACATTTTTATAATTTGTTGATTGGCTCCATTCTCCCATATTAATGTGGGCAATTGTTATATGAATCTGTACTTTAGACTTGAACAACATTATTATAATCAACAATAATCATTTAAATAGGAAATAAACATTTGACAGTTTTTTTACTGAATTTTGTAAAATAATATTTGTGCATGGTAGCATCGGACACTCAAAAACGTTAACTATTATTATTATTATTAGACTAACAAGAAATTGAACACAAATGATTTAAATGCACTTGTCAAAGACATAATTATCGTTTCGGATACTTTACTCACAACTGGTTGAAGGACCAGAAGATCCAGAACCATCATTCCCCCAACTTGGAGTAAAAGCGCATCGCTCGTGGTTTATTAAATCCATCTCTCATTAAACTAGAATTTCTGAGAGATAACGGACGGTTATTTTTATTAAACTGCAGTAATATACTTTACTAGCACATTGTTTGAGTTTATTAAATATATGGGATGTGGTCATAAGCAAGTTTAAGAAATTCCTTACGAGTAAGTGGCTTGAGATGATTATCCAAGTCTCTTATACATGTTGCGTCAACTCATGCTTCAATTGTTCAGAAAAAGTATTATCAAACCTACCCAGTTTTGGTGTCAAATAAATTCACAACTTTTTTGTTTTTCTACTTCTAGCATGTAGAAAACTTTTCGGGATTTGAAAACAAATAAACTTCTCTAAAAGACACAGTGCCTCATATAACACTTTCTATGGCTTGTTTCATCGAAACTTCACTCCGTGACCCTCTTCCGGTACTCCGGTCTTTAAATTTTGGCATTCTGAGAATTCAACAATAACCTAAAATACAATAAAAATAAAAAGGCACTGTCCGTGGATACCTCAAGAACAAGTGTCCGGTGATACCGGAACGTTGTCATAAACAAATATCTTAATATCTCCTAAAATTACTTATTCTCGTGTTATAAATTGTGGTAGAATGTTGTTGAAAGTATATAAAGTAATTATGATAAATATCAAACGAATGCGTTACTTATATTCTCATCAAATATAACTTGGGTCTGTACACACTGAGCGGCAAACCACAATAACTACACTGCATGTATGTCTGCCAACTACCAAAATTCAACATTTGAAAGTATACTACAAATCGATCCAGTAAGTAGCGACAACATCCATATATGGCCATCTAGAGAGGAAATAGGAAATTAACGAATGTCCGGGATACCTGCCGTCCCGCGGCTACCAGACCCTCCCCTACTGGTGCAATACGTCACAACAGAAGGTTGGATACCGAAACAGGCCACTACTTGACAGGATTATTATTATTATTATTATTATTATTATTATTATTATTATTATTATTATTGGCTTGCGTGCTTAATGACCCCGAGAGCTACGCCGGCGGTTAGCATTGCTGCCGAAAGGGTTACCACGTCAGACAGGTCGAAAAAAAGTACCTTGGTCGAAAGAGTGATGATCTTTCACCGTAAAAATACAACCATCAAGAAATGCGGACATAGGTTTCAGTGGGGTAAAATTCTCCAGATGGAGAGCTTATGTCCGCGGCGGCCATGAACCTACGGGTTCGATAGAGCCAGTGAGTTATTATTATATAAATATATTATTATACTAGAAGTTCCGGCCACGCGTTGCTGTGGCTAAGGCATACGTTAAAAATATAAATTAAGTTATTGTCTTTCAGCCAGATTACTTAAAGCTAATAGTCCTACTTACACACGAAATTAATAATATTGAAAATAAAATAAACACTGAACACACTTAATTATGAAATAATCAATATTTGTAATTCAATTGAAATTCGCGATTGCAACAAAAAGCAGAGTCATCTGGATCTCTCAGTGTTAAATAATAAACCAATTACCTTACCAAATTACCTTACACCGCCATCTGTTAGAATCGTATGGAACTCACAGATAACTCTTTGTTAAATAATAAACAAATAATTTGCAATAAAAAAATAATGCGACTATAAATTTAGTTATATATCCTAAGTATCAAGTTGGATCAAACTGCACACAGTGTGCAAAATTTTATTAAAATCGGTTCAGTAGTTTAGGATTCCATTGCGGACAAACAAAGTGACACGAAATGTTTATACATTAAGATTTATTATTATATAAATATTATATTATCATATTAATTATTATAATATAAATATCCTCAAATCATGTCCAACTCAGGATGGTCCAGGAATGAGATGCGATGAAGTCCATTATTATTAATGGTCTGTGGCTTTTGTTAAATGCCACGTCTAGAAAGACTGTCCACTGGTCCCTTTCAGACACTGAAATCAGTTCATACACCTCTAAGCATCCATTTCTCTATCAAGGGAACTGTCAACCACTGCATGCCGAAACCTACCTTGACATTTCTTCCAGATAAGCGTTTTGATGTACAGAGGCTTGTAAAGACTGCAGTTTTTAACTGCAAAGCACAAAAATCGAAGACAGATGGAGTGGAGAAGGCGGGATGCAGTGCGGACGGCAGGTAGTGAGGATTATACAATCTACCAATTCACGTGTTTTATTACTTCCCTACAGATTTGGTGCTGGATTTTAGTGACTTGCAATTAAAAAACGGGAGATTTTTTTTTTTTTCACAAGGCATTTGTACACCACAACGCTTCTCTGGCAGAAATTCAAAGGTAAGATTCGGTATACAATGGTTGAGAGTTCCATCCTCTCACCTAAGCCGAATTTTCCTCTCGATGTTATCTCAGGGGTTTCACAATCAAAACATATTAAAGCATTTCTATTTCGTCAGCAATGGCTTGCCCACCTTTATGTGTACCTCACACGTTTCATTCATGTATGTTTTCGCGCCAAAATGTTTAAGTTGGCGTATTATTTGCATCCAGAGGTGTAAAAATCCTTGTAAAAACCGGTTGATATACTACTGTCTGTACCAAATACAAATAATTGCTGAGATTAACACGACCAAAATGTTACAGTATCAGTAGGCAGATTTTCCAGTTTTCAATCAAAGTGCCATAACATTAATTGTTAATAAACCAGAGGTTACTCGTCTGACCGGTTGCGATTTGATATTTGTATTGACATTCGTAATCTCTTGGTTCTGATAATTCTTAGATACGGTATATTATCATCAAAATCCCAATCACCAAACAAAAAAAATTAAAAATCGTAAAACCGTTTCAATAGCAAAACTATCGTTATCAAGACTGAATAAAATGTTTAAAAATAAAACAATTGCAATTTTAAGTTACGTCACATCACGTGACTAACAAATATGAATTAGTCTAGTTTTTGTCCTCAATATAACCCCCTTTTTGTTTAACTAAGGAAAAGGATACTGCAAAGATAGATGTTATTAACAAAAAAGATGGATAGAACACTATAAAAATGTACGGTGTAAAGAAGAAGAAAAAAAGACGAAGAAAAACAAGAATCATATCCAGATAATGAAACAGGAGAAATTCAAACTGATGTGATTACGTTTGATGAACTTCAAGAATCCTTAAAAGAAACCAAAAACAAAAAAGCAGCTGGTCCTGATCAGATAAATACGGAGCTTCTAAAATATGGTGGAACATTTCTACATTGGAGAATATTGCATTTATTTAATGAATGTTGGAGAAACTGCAGAATGCCAGAAAGTTGAAATATAACTGAAGTCATATCGTTATTTAAGAAAGCAGATAGAAGAGAATGTAAGAACTATAGAGAAATTAGCCTACTTAATTCAATTTATAAAATCTATGCAAGGGTTATAAATAAAAGACTTAAAATAATCGCAGAAACAATACTTGAAGAAGAACAAAATGGCTTTACAACGGGGCGATTAACACCAGATAATTTATTCATATTACAACAAATATTTGAAAAAAGAAGAGAACATAACCTACAGACGCATGTTGCTTTTATTGATTTTGAGAAGGCATTTGATCGTGTTGATAAAGATAAGTTATGGAAAATTATGGAAATACATGGCTACCCCACAAAATTAATTTATGTGATAAAAAGTTTGTATGTAAAGTCTCAAATTATAATAAATATAGGCACATCAAAGACCGAAGCTATTATAATAAATAGAGGTGTAAGACAAGGGTGTAGTTTACCACCTACTCTTTTTTATCTATATATTAATGACTTCATCCAAAATTGGAAAAGTATTATTAATATAGGCATAAGAATGGACCGTTTTAAAATATTAAACGTTTTAATGTATGCTGACGATGTGGTTATTATTCAAGAAAATGAAAATAATTTGCAGTACTCTTTACATCAATTAAATCAGTTATGCCAAGAATATAATTTTAAAATATCAAAAGAAAAAACAAAAATAATGGCATTTTGAGGAAACGATCATATAAGATCAAAAATCGTAATAGACAACACACTTCTGGAACAAGTAACAAATTTTAATTATTTTGGTTGTAATTTTACTATAAAAAAAAACTGAAAGAGACATACATATGAAATTGTCGAAATTTGAAATGATATGCGGAACTATACATGAATCATTAAAGAATAAAACAAAAAGAGATACTAGATTGAAGTTTTATAAAACATTGGCAGTTCCTGCATTACTTTTATAGAAGCGAATGACCAAAAAATTGTAAAGTAGAATACAAAGCGCAGAAATTAACTTCCTTAGAAGAACAAAAGGCTGCAAAAGATTGGATCGGATAAGGAATGAAGATATAAGAACAGAGTTAAATATATATCCATTGAATGAGAAAATCAGAGAATATAGAGAGAAATGGTTTACACATGTGGAAAGAATGAATGTAACAAGATTGTCAAGAGCAGCATTCAACTACAAGCCAAGAGGTTCAAGGAATGTAGGAAGGCCAGTAAAAAGATGGACAGAACAACTGTGAGGCGGAACAGGCAATTTACGCCTAGCCCGTGAAGTGAAGAAGAAGAAGGAAAATAGGGCGCTGACCGGAATATGACCCTTGTCACTGTTCATATTATTTTCTATGTTTTTATAAATTTACAAACTTTCAAGAATACCAAGGAATTTAAAATTATATTGATCGATCTAACCAGTCTAAGATTATTCTTATTAATGACATGACTATAGTTGGAATATGTTTTATCAACCCCAGATTTATCAATTCTGTATAAAGGGAAACGAGTAATATGCTCCTTGAACCTAGCAATACACACATATATTATTGTTTGCCCAACATATATCTTATCACAGTTGTGACATCCGATCTCATAAATAACAGATGTTTTTAAAAAATCAGCTCTATATTTAGGATTACCAAGAACACTGTTTTAAGATGTACCGGTAGTATAAACCCGTTTAAGATCTAATACTTAACTAACTCGCTGGCACTATCGAACCCGTAGGTTCATGGCCGCGCGGACATAAGCTCTCCATATATCCTTATCCTGAGCTAATGTTTTCCAATCATCCCCTGTATAATCTACTTCCCTCAAATCATACTTAATTTTATTCTCCCATCTCATTCTTGGTCAATCAACTGGGCGTTTTCCCTCCGGTTTTCCTACATGACGCTTCCATGCACGTCTTTCATTCCCCATTCGTGCCACATGTCCTGCCCATCGCAGTCTACGAGACTTAACTGTTCTCATTATATCTGGCTTCCTATAAAGACCATGTAATTAACTATTATGCAGTCTTCTCCATTCACCTGTCTGTTCATCTCTCTTTGGTCCAAAAATGTTTATAAGAACTTTATTCTCAAATACTCGCAATCTCCTTTCCTCCCTTAAATTAAGAGTCCATGTTTCGCATCCATACAATATAACTGGTAGAATAATAGATTTATATATTTTCAGTTTAACGTTTTCTGAAAGGAGTTGGGAAGTCAAGAGTCTTTGCAATGCATAATAACACGCATTTCAAGAATTGAGCCTATGTTTAATTTCCTTGTGCATCTCATTACTGTTTGTGATTATTGTTCCTAGGTATTTGAATTCTGTCACCTCCACAAAATTTCCCTCATTTGTTCATTAGCTGTTCGTTTCCATTATATAATGTATTTTTATGTGTGGCCATATATTTAGTTTTATTGATATTTACTTCCAGTCCTAATTTCCTAGTGTTACTCATCGGTGTGTGTGTGTTGTCCTTTAGTATCTCCTCGCTATCGGCCAATAGAAACTTCATCATCGGCATAAACTAACAGCTTATAATAATACGAGCTGTTTGTTTGTAGGCTTTCTTCCTTCTCTAAAGATTTGATGTCATGCTCTAGTAAAATAGTAGAGGAGATTAGTGCATACTCCTCCTGCTTCAAACCATTATGGATTTCAAAAGGATCCGAAAACTGTTTGCCTACACGCACCTTTCTCTTTGTGCCATTTAGGATAGGGACACAATTTCGTAAGTCCAAGTAGACTTTTTAGGAATTCCGAACCCTAGCAGGATACTATGTAAACTCTTGACCCTCTTAATTGAATCATATGCTTTTTTGAAGTCTCTCTACGTCTAGTTGATGTGACAGTACCAGTATATTCCCAGTTCCTTTCTAAACTCTGTCTTAAACTAAAAATCTGATCTACTGTAGACCTTACTTACTTACTCACGGGCACTATCGAACCCGTAGGTTCATGGCCGCGCGGACGTAAGCTCTCCATACATCCCTATCCTGAGCTAATGCTTTCCAATTATTCCCTGTAGAATCTACTAGCCTCAAATCATAGTTAATGTTATTCTCCCATCTCATTCTGGGCGTTTTCCCTCTGGCTTTCCTACAAGAAGCTTCTCCATGCAAAGTCTTTCATTCCCCATACGTGCAACATGTCCTGCCCATCGCAGTCTACGAGACTTAACTCTTCTTATTATATCTGGTTACCTATAAAGACCACGTAGTTCACTGTTATGTAGTCTTCTCCATTCACCTGTCTGTTCATCTCTCTTTGCTCCAAAATTTTTCATAGGTACTTTATTCTCAAATACTTGTAATCTCCTTTCCTCCCATAAAGTAAGAGTCCATGTTTCGCACCCATGTAATATAACTGGTAGAATAATAGTTTTATATATTTTCAGTTTAACGTTTTTTGAACCCCCCAGGAGCTATCACCTTGACGTGGTGGGGGGGCTTAGTACCCGATGAACCAGACGACTCTACTGGGGAAGATTGACTTAGGTTAATCTTGCTGGTGGGTAAGAGGCGAGGGGAACTAAGTATAGCTCACAACGAAGGAATGGCGTCTGTATCCATATTGGGCGGCCACATCTTCGTCAAGTCAAGTCTTCAACGGTCAACAGGGCGACAAGGAATAGCACAGCTAAACTTGTAGGGCTTGAAGAGCGGAAGAAGCAGCCCTCTCTTGGGGGGTGGATACCCAGAGGAGCATGTTTGGAGGCTCAGAGGAAGCAGCCCTTCCACCATCCTTGTCCTGCGAAGCGCTCGTAACGCTTCCAGGAGACATTTATCTTACTGAGAAGCTTCATGGAAATCAGCCGGATTGTCATAAAAGGAACCGACCCAAGCAAGATAAAAGGATACGATTTGGAATAAAGGACATTTTGAAATTAGGAAATTGGAACGTAAGGGGAATAAATACAAAAGAAGAAGAATTAGAAAGAGAATTAAAGAAAAAAAGAAATAAATATAGCAACAATAACAGAAACAAAAAAGAAACTAAAAGGAACAAAGGACTTACAACACTATACTATGTTGTATAGCGGAGTAGAACAGACAACAAGAGCGCAGTGTGGAGTAGCAATTTTAATAGATGAAAAATGGAAGAAGAACAAATTGAATAGCTATGAGTTTATAAATGAAAGAATCCTGATAGCCAGATTTAAAATTGAAAGAGGATATATGATGATAATTGCTGTGTATGCCCCAGAGGAAGGCAAGAAAGAAGAAACAAAAAAATTTTATAAAACATTACAAACGTTAGTTGATAAATATACAAAAGATCATCATTTAATAATAAGTGGAGACTTAAATGCCAGAGTAGGCAATGTCCCTATACCTAATGTAATAGGAAATAATGGAGAAATAAACAATAAATGATAATGGACAGGATTTGAGACAGTTTTCAGCCTATAACCAATTAAAAATAATGAATACCTATTTCCGAAAAAAGGACATACATAAATATACAAGAAGTGGATATAACTCAAGATCAATAATTGACTATTTAATCGTAAACAACAAGCTAGGAGCCTTGGTAAAAGATGTGAGAGTACATAGAGGCAGCGATATATACTCTGATCACTATCTCGTGATAAGCAAAATAAACATAATAGCTAAATGGCGGAAAAATAACATAAAGAACAAAAGAAACCAAGAAGAAGTATATAAAATATATTTATTACAAGATCAAAGTATTAGACAACATTATGAAAGCAGAATGAATAAATATATATCAGAGATAGCGACGTCAGAAGATATAAATATTGAATGGGAAAATATATCAAATGTAATACATAAAACAGCAAATGAGATATTAGGAAAGAAAAATAGAATAAGGAATAGGAAGGGCTTGAGAACTTGGAATGCGAATATACAAAATGCAGTGAATGAAAAACAAAAAGCATATCATACATACTTACGACTGAAAACAGAAGAATCTTATGAAGAATATAAAATCAAAAGGAGAATTGCTAAAAGCATTATAAGAAAAGCCCATCAGGAGTCATGGGATAAATTTATAAGCTCAGTAGAACATGATATGTATGGAAGACAAGAAATAGGTTATAAATTAGTGAAACATCTAAATCAGACTGAGAAAGATTCTGCCAGATTGAATATAATCCCAGAACAAGAATGGATCCAACATTATGAAAAACTTTGGAAAAAGGAGGAAATTGAAGGAAAAGAGAACAATGAGGAAGAAATAAAAGTGGAAAATATTGATGTAATAGACATAAATGAATTAGAAATGGCTTTGAAAACCACTAAGAATAGGAAAGCAACAGGATTAGATAATATAAATATGGAATTAATCAAATATAGTGGAATATTGTGTAAACTACGAATACTTCATCTAATTAATATATGTTGGCAGACCTATGGGATTCCAACCACTTGGAAAACAGCAATTGTCAAGAATATATTCAAAAGAGGAGACCGGAGAAATTGCGAGAATTACAGAGGGATTAGCTTAATGAATACTGGCTACAAAATATATACGAAAATAATAAATAATAGATTGAGAAACATAACAGAAGTAATAATAAGTGAAAATCAAAGTGGATTCAGAAAGGGAAGGTCATGTATAGACAATGTCTTTACACTGAAACAACTCATAGAAAAGAGAAGAGAACATAAATTAGAAACTCACATAGGATTTATAGATTTGGATAAGGCCTTCGATCGAGTAAACAGACAAAAATTATGGGAAATATTACGAATGAAAGGATACCCGCTGTGCCTTGTTGAAACAATAAAGACATTATATGAAGACACAAATATAATTATAGATACCGGATTCAAAAGAACAGATGCAATCAAAACAAATACTGGATTACGACAAGGATGTAGTTTATCACCCACTTTGTTTAATATATATATAGACGATATTTTTAATAAATGGAAAGTTTTAGTAAATCCAGGAATAAGAATGGATAATAAAATGTGCATAAATAATCTTTTATTTGCTGACGATGTAATCATAATACAGAAAAATGAAGACGACTTACAGAAATCAATGCATGCATTAAATGAAATATGTAAATTATACGATCTAAAAATTTCTGTAAGGAAAACGAAGACCATGGCTTTTAGAGGAAGAGATCCAGTGAGAACCAAAATTATTTTAGAAAATCAAAGTATAGAACAGGTGTCTAGTTTCAAATATTTGGGCTGTGATGTTGGCTACAATGTGGAAAGAGATATTGACTCCAAAATAAATAAATTTCAGACGGTGTGTGGAACAATACAGAGAACATTCAAAAATAAAATTAGAAAAGAAACCAAGATAAAAATGTATAATGTTATGGCGGTTCCCACAATATTGTATGGATGTGAAACTTGGGCTCCAGTGAAAAGACAGAAGGATAGAATACAGACGGCAGAGATGCGGTTCCTAAGACAAGTAAAAGGATGTACAAGACTTGATAGAATAAGAAATGAGGATATAAGAGAAGAATTGAAAGTACAGCCTTTATTGGATAAAGTCACGAATTACAGACAGAAATGGATTGATCACATGGATGGAATGAGCAAGGAGAGATATCCATTGTTAGCCAGAAATTATCAAGCAAGAGGAAGACGTGATGTTGGAAGACCTAGAAGACGTTGGGCTGATGCAATATGAAGTCGGAACGGGCAATTGCCTAATCCCTGGAGTGATGATGATGATGATGATGACGTTTTTTGAAAGGAGTTGGAAGTCAAGAGTCTCTGCAATGGATAATAGCACGCATTTCCAGAATTGAGCCTATGTTTAATTTCTTTGTGCATCTCATTCCTATTTGTGATTATTGTTCCTAGATATTTGAATTCAGCCACTTCCTCAAAATTTCCCTCATTTGCCATTAGCAGTCCATTTCCATTATATAATTAATTTATACGTGTGACCACATATTTAGTTTTATTGATATTTACTTCCAGTCCTAATTTCTTAGTGTTACTCAATAGTGTGTGCGTGTTGTCCATTAGTATTTCCTCGCTATCGGCCAATAATACTACATCATCAGCATAAACTAACAGTTTATTAATACCATTGAGTTGTAAGCCTTCCTCATTCTCTAAAGATGTAATGGCATGCTCTAGTACAAAATTAGATAGTAGAGGAGATAGTGCATCTCCTAGCTTCAACCCATTCTGGATTTCAAAAGTGTCCGAAAACTGTTTTCCTACACGCACCCTACTCTTTGTGCCACTTAGACACATTCGTATAATTCTAACTATCTTTTAGGAATTCCGAACTCCAGCAGGATACTATATAACTTCTCCCTCTTAATTGAATCATATGCTTTTTTTAAGTCTACATATAGTTGATGTACAGTACTATTATATTCCCATTTCTTTTCTAAAATCTGTCTTATGCTAAATATCTGATCTGTTGTAGACCTGTTTCTTCTAAATCCACATTGATCATGATGATCTCCTAGAATGTCATCAATATAATAGGGAGTAAGTCTGCTTACTAATATATTTGTAAGAATTTTGTACGAAGTTGAAAGTAATGAGATGCCCCTGTAATTTGTTGCAATCAGTTTTATCTCCTTTCTTATAAATTGGTACGATAATTGATTCCTTCCATTCATCTGGAAGAGCTTCTTTTTCCCAAATCATACTAAGCAACCAGCGTATCTTGTCCATCAATTTTTCTCCCCCTGATTTTATCAGTTCTGCTGGGATCTCATCTGAACCTGATGCTTTATACATCTTCAATTTTTCAATCGCCATTTCAACCTCCAATGCACGTGGCTCTGCGACTAGCATTTCTGCTGTCTGTAACTTATCTTCCTCAATGTCCTGTTCTGTATGTACATTTAATAGCTGATTAAAGTAACTTTTCCATCTATTTAATATACTCCTGCAATCTGCAATCATATCCACATTTTCATTCCGAATTATGTTTGTTGTAGCCTGAAATCCTTTCTTCTCTATACTAATTCCCTGATATAATTATCTAAAGTTCCTATTTTTTGCGTTCATTTCAAGATCATTAATCTTCTCTCTCAAATATTCCATCTTTTTACTCTTTAGTAACTTGGTGGTTTCCCGTCTAATACTACCCAATTGCTCTAAATTTACCTCATTTGGCTCGTGTAACCATTTCATTTTTGCTAGCTTTCTTTTCTTTACAATGTCGGCACATTCCTCATCAAACCATTTCTTGTTTTGCCTCTTTTTTAAACAACCAATGCTTTCTGATGCTGACAAATTAATAGTATCTCTTATAGCCTCCCATTCTTTATTTATATCAGTTTCTTCTTCGTTTGCCACATTGTCATCTGAAGATTCCAGTACTTCAAATCTATTAGCAATTTTGGTTTGGTATTCTTGCCGCATTTAATCATTTTTCAAATTTCTTAATTCAAAGTTTACAAAATCATCTTTAGCGTTTGTTCCTCTCATAAGCGATAGCCGTTGTCTGATTTTCACTCTGACCAGATGATGATCCGAATTGCAGTCTGTCCCTCTAACTGATCTAACATCGATGATGCTACTGTGCCAGCGTTTATCCACTAATACATGATCTATCTGGTTCCGAGTTTCTCCATCTGGGGACGTCCAGTTGTATTTATGAATATCCTTATGCTGAAATGTTGTGCTCTTAACAATGAGATTCTTCGATGTGGCAAATATGACTAATCTACCCCCCTTGTCGTTACTATCTTCATGAAGACTGAATTTGCCTATTGTAGACCTGTTTCTTCTAAATCCACATTTATGATCTCCTAGCATGTCATTAATATAGGGAGTAAGTCTGCTTACTAATATTTATCTGTTAGAATTTTGTACGAAGTTGAAAGTAATCAGGTGCCCCTGTAGTTGTTGCAATCAGTTTTATCTCCTTTCTTATAAATTGGTATGATAATCGATTATTTCCATTCATCTGGAAGAGCTTCTTTTTCCCAAATCATATTTAAGCAGCTGGCGTATCTTGTCCATCAATTTTTCTCCACCCAATTTTATCAGTTATGCTGGGATCTCATCTGAACCTGATGCTTTATACAGCTTCAATTTTTCTATCGCCATTTCAACGTCTAATGAACTTGGTTCTACGATTAGCATTTCTGCTGTCTGTAAATTATCCTCTTCAATATCCTGTTCTGTATGTACATTTAATAATTGATTAAATTAACTTTTCCAATTATTTAATATACTCATGGAATCTGCAAACATGTCCCCATTTTCATTCCTAATTATGTTTGTTCTGGCCTGAAACCCTTTCTTCTTTATCCTAATTCCCTGATATAATTCTCTAATGTTCCTATTTTTGGCATTCGTTTCAAGCTCATCAATCTTCTCTCTCAGAAATTCCTTCTTTTTACTCTTTAGTAACCTCTTGGTTTCCCGTCTAACACTACCCAATTTCTCAAATTTACCTCATTTGTATCGTGTAACCATTTCATTTTTGCATGCTTTCTTTTCTTTACAATGTTCCTAAATCAGAGAAATAATGGATATTTAAAAACATGTTCTACAAGTTATTGAATAAAGAAGTCCGTAATAGTTGGCCACGTAAAGAGGATGTCAGAAGACAGAATATCTCAAATGATAAGTTTTGAAGCGAAGGGCAACAGAAGGTAGGGGAGACTAAAAGAATAGTGGATTCATGGAGTGCATAAGAGTATCAAGAGGATTAACACAGAATGAAGCAGAGAATAGGGAGTATGGAGAAGTGAAATTTGTAATGAATTTTAGGAAAATTCTGTATTGTAGAGAAATTCCTAAAAAAGAAGAAAGAAGCTCTAACCCTGTAATATCTTGCTCAAACTTATTACCAAGGAGGGAGCATAAGGGATTGTGACGTGAGACCTTTGTTAACAGATGAATGGAAGGTCGTATAATCATTTACCAATATTTGATACAGTATTTGTTATTTACCTAGTAAGCATTTTAACATATAGAAGGCTAAAAAGTGTCTGTTATAACTTCAAAGACCCATGCAATAATGTGTATTAAATTGGGAAACATCGGCCGTGGTGGTTTAGTGATTATGTTCTTCGCCTCTGGTCCCGAGGGTCGCGGGTTTGAACTCGGCCGGGGCCAATGTATCTTTAGGACGGAAAAATCCAGGCGACATGTCCTTAGGGAGAGACTTTAAGCCGTGAGTCCTGAGGGTGAAGATTTTCGGGTTCTTGACAGAACCTCAAGTCTGAATAAAAAAGCCTCTGTGCAGAATTTAACCTACCTTCATCCATCCGAACAGTATCTTAGTTTCCTACTAGATGTCTATTTCGAGATGATGTACAGCACTAACCACATTATAATATTATAATGATATTGTGAAAAGAAAAATTATTTTCTGAACCAGGAATGGAACCGTGGACCTCTCGTATTCCATACTACACTATTCGAGACATGGCACAATTAAAAATATTATAATATGATCCATTATTGGAACTGTGTTAATATAAGAATGTTGGAAAGTGTTAAATAACATCGATTACTGCTTATAAAAGTGGTCGTGTAAAATTCTCAAAACATAGATACTTCTAAATGAAGCCGACCGTTACGTTGGTGGTGACGTCTACCTGGCAGCGGACGAAACGAGAATTATATATTTGTATATGTGGAAAGAATTGTTAATGTTTGTGCCATGTCTCGAATAGTGTAGTGGTTTTGCACGATCGTACGGAATACGAGAGGTCCACGGTTCGATTCCTGGTTCAGACATTAATTTTTCTTTTCACAATATTATAATATGATCCATTATTGGATCTGTGTTAATATAACAATATTTGGAAAGTGTTAAATACTACTACATGTCACTCGCTGACATCTGTAGGGAAATAATCTGGTTAAGACTTCCACTAGAGAAACACCCAAAAATGCCAGGAGACTTTGCTCAAACGGTCCCCGAACATCATTATCATAGTCGCCATGTTTAGTAAGAATATGTGTTTCGTCTTATGTTGTGTTGTCTCGGATGAGGCACTGATCACTCATTCCACTACATGTCTTTGTGTAGTCAAAAAAGTACCTATATATGTGATCCACAGTTAAAATCATGTATGTGATCGACATCTACAGTGACTTACAGCCCAACATTGGGCCTTAGTCTCCTCTCCTTTGGTAGGAGTTATTAGACCAAATTAATTTAGTTATGCTAATTTTCCTAGAGATGTCATGAATTGTATGCGGTTAACATACTGACCCAATGAGATATCTACTAGGGAACTACAGTATTACTAGGATGAAAAATTTCGGTATATTTTGCATAGAGACCTTTTTATTCAGGATTGCGGTTCTTTTACGAGCCTGAAAATCTTCCTGGAGGACTTCCTCCTTGGATTTTTCCATCCTCGGGACCAGAGGCAAGGAACATTTCACCGGGTGTGATCCACAGTTAAAATCCCTCTCCCAACTGTAAAGCCCTTAGTAGCGTGCGGCACATGAATTTTCCATATAAGGTGAGAGGTTAAACCAATTTAATGGAATGAAAAAATCACTTCTACTTAAGTATATAATTGAACACAAATACAATAAACGCTTGAAGACTAGAACTGTTTCTCAAATGACTTGACTGCAAGTTGACACTGAACGTGGCGTCGCGTCGTTTGTTAGTTCCCATATATATAGTCGCTCTCTCCTAGCGCATTTTTATGTAGAATGTAGTTGCGGCGTAACAACTTACCTTACAACGCACATTCCTGAGCTCTTTAGTCTAATGACTAGAGGAAAGATTTTAAGGTGTAAATTTTGGTCCTAAAAGGGGAGAAAAAGGTTCTGAAAATGCATACAAGAAGGTGCAAAAAAAAAAAAGGTGCTGCTGAAACAATTCAATTAAGGTTTTAACCAGTTATGCATGAACTCAGTGTATATAATATGCAATTTTTTTCTTTATAGAGTCCATAAGAGGTAATTAATAGTTCTTTAGTTTATTGCAATATTTGCTTCGCAGATGGAACATCGAAGAATGATGCAATCGGTTTCGATAAATTGCGTTTTGAATTCTGAAAGTTCTGAACATTCGCCATGTTATTGTTGTGAAACCCCAGTTGTAAAATTAATAATTTGCAGATCACCAAATAATAATAGCAAATTCAGAAGATAATCTGCAGAAAGGTCTGTATGAACTTAAAATTACAGAAGAATATGGATTGAAGATATCAACAGTGAAAACGAAAATTATGGCATTTCAAGGTTTAGATCCTGTCAGAAGTAAAATTATATTTGACAATAACATTTTGGAGCAGGTGAATAATTTTACATATCTAGGATGCAATATCTCATATGAAGAAGAAAAGGATGTAAATGCAAAAATATCTAATTTTTTAAGAATTTTAGGGTTAATAAATTCTATCTTCAAGCCACAGTTAGTCCAAAAGCATTCAAGACTGAAAGTGTATAAAACACTGGCTCTTCCAATTCTTTTGAATGGTAGCGAAGTATGGACGTTAAAACAGAAGGATATACAGAGACTTAGATCTGCTGAAATGAGATACTGCAGGATACACACTACTAGATCACAAAAAAAAAAAGAAAATTGAAGACATCTTATAAGAATTACACATGGAACCTTTAGAAAACAAAATTTCTGATTATAAGTCAAGATGGATGCAACATGTTCATCGAATGGAAGATCACAGGATACCCAAACAAATGTTAAGATATCAACCTGCAGGAAGAAGAAGACTTGGACGTCCACTCAAAAGACTTCTGGACGGTGTTTCTCTTGAGGCCGAAACAGGTCAACAAATGGCCTAAATTCGTGAATGTACTAAGATGATGAAAATTAATGAAAATACGTTGTGGTTCAGACTAGTAAAACACAGCCAACAACAAGTCGGTAGATAGAAAACTGAACTTATCTTAAACTTTACAGGAACACTGTTGATATTTAAATTTAATTTGACTTCACAGCTGCAGATTGGTCATTGTCGCTGGGATATAAATTACTGGTGATTTACATACATTATATTTTAATATTTATTAATTATTATTGTTGACCTCACACTACAGATTGGCCATTGTTTCTGGGATATAAATTACATTAATTTAATATTTATTTAATATTGTTGATAGATCCATGACAGCTTTCGCCCAGTTACAAAACATAGAATCCACCCTGTTGTCAGTTTTCGTCTTCCCCTTACCCCTATTAACATCTGGTGAAGAAATTCCGACAACACTGGTGCGAGTGAGAATGGTGAGCATACCTGTGTTTTTCTACAATTTTTTTGCAAAGTTAAGGCAGACGAACAATAGCGCATTTTGTTATGTAGAATGTACCTGTGACGTAACAACTTGCCTTACAACGCACATTTCTGAGCGGTTTAGTCTAAATGAAGTGAAGCACCCAAGTATTATTATTACAGTAACAGTTTATCGTTTGAAAGTAACTATTAAACACTTTACTAACCCATTGTACACATCCAACCCTAAGCTGACTTTACAAAGTCCAGATGCTTGTATGAAACAAACATACCATTATGAAGGAGACTATTGCTCAAGTAATAATAAACATTTTTGATAGATCGCGCCGACAACCACGCAGTAGGTGGTCGGTCCACTTAATACCAGAGCCCGAGGCTCTATAAGTCAATGATTATCTGCTCTTAAGTTTCAGATATTCCTACAAAGTAAACATTTTATAATACCTTCATTTGCATACAAAACAGATACAAGTATACATTTAAATACGGGTTTCTCAAACATTATTATTAAGGCGGCTCCGTGGCGCAAGCGGTTAGACGCTCGCCTCTCACCGCTGGGGTCCCGAAATCAAGTCTCGGTTTCTCCATGTGGGTTTCGTGTTGGACGAAACAACATTTGGCTGGTTTTTCTCGGGGTTTAAGTGTTTTCGTTTGTTTTCGAAGTGTACAAGAATGATCCTTTTCGTCCTGAAAGGGGGCCTTGGGGAATTATTATTTTATCTCTTAATTATATATCTTATCGTTAACAATCTCAGACAATGAATTGACAGCCAGTATGCGACCTAAATATCTTTGAGGGTCATCTCTCTCGCTAAGAATATTTGAGGGTGATTTCATTATTCGCTTTTATTATTCCGTTATGTCTTCAACACTGGAGGGGAATAATTATTTTTTTCTAAATTTCCTACCGTATGCACTCTCAAAAAGTTTCACGTAATCCTATTATCACACAAAATAAAGGAAAATAAATCATGCTCAGGTTATAAAGCTATCTATTAAATACTTATCTTAAATCAATAATATTTATGATTTCTCTTTCTTGAAAATAAATGGAAAAGAAAAATTCTACTGAAATCTTCAAAAGCATTTAAACGTTACAGCTGACATTACTTTTGACAATTTTGGATTACAACTATGTTACGATAAGTTTGACAAGTTCTATCTTCTACTGGATATGTTAAAAAAAATTATTTGGTCATTTGCTAAACCATTCAGCTACCCCGGAAACCTTACGCAGTAGTAGCGCTCTGGAAGTCCTGTTCTCCGGTAAAATAAGGATAGAGGAAAGTTTAACTCAATAATAAATCAGCCACACAAATTCCTGATTTGTAACGTTTAGGTTCCGACTTCTCGAATGCAAGTGAAAGTTGTAGGGGTGATTCATGGTTGTTATTCGCACGTTCAGATTTTTAAACAAGTATGTATCCTAAATATATAGTTCCTTGTGAGAGCGAGGAGGTGAAGAGAGATTAATTATTGATTATTCGCTTAATTAGTCGATATATTAAATACTAGATCAAGGATGATATTTAGTGATTACTATTTCCTATATAAAAATTATATATAACTTATAATGTCAACTCCAACTGGAAGTTTGGAGAAAAAATGTATTGTTGTTAATGATTGGAATTTATTTACGGGCTGTTAATACCAAATAGACCATTACTAAAAGATGAGTAAAATAATTAGAACATCTTTAATAATAAATCAAATTTTAATTAGAACAACTATAATAATAAATTATTTTTAATTAGGACCTCCACAATAATAATAAATTAATTTTACTTCAATAATTTAGAAATAATTCAGTTACTTAAAGCAAATACATATTTAGGAGATTCTATTAGAACATATGTAATAATAAGTCAAATCTTAATTAGAACAACTATAATAATAAATTATTTTTGAATAGAACACCTACAAAAATAATAAATTAATTTTACTTCAATAATTCAGTCACTTAAATAAAATATTTAGAAGGTTCTATTATAGTAATTTAAATATTCCTTCAGAGGCGTTTAAATTTTACAGAATATAGTATAATGGGTTCGTAATCCTATCAGAATATTATTAAATCTGATTATCCCACCTTTATTACGAAAGGGCATTACTAATTAATAGGTAGCGTGTCGAGGAAAATATAGGAATTCATGAAGTGAGATCAGGATTTCTAGAAGAATTTAGCACACTTATTCTTTGACATAAATCAAAGCCATTGACACGGTTTACAAAACACTTTAATATAACTATAAGAACAGGTTCAACACTAATTTAACATATTGTCAGTAGGCTACATATGAAAAATGCGTAGATAGAACTTGACAAATAGACTAGGAATTTGGAAGCACCATTTAGTATTAAATTAGCTTAAGAGAGAAATATAGGCTCATTTTTTGCTTAAGTGTGATTATAATTTAAATTTGAACATTCCTGGTAGAATTGAAAACTCTACTTACGTAATTGCCCTTGTTGGGCGCTGACATGTCCTGGGACGCTGTCCGGAACCTCCCTGTCCGAACTCTGCCGAAGACTGACTGATCTCCTTCTTTGACTCCTGCAGTTTATATATATATATATATATTTCTAGTTTTGTTATTATCTAAAATATTTCCCCAAATTGAATTTATTTCGTCTGTTTCGCAACCTCCCTCGAGGTTTTTTAAAACTCCCCTGTCTCATAAAATAGCTATTCCATTAACTTGGGTATGTTTCATTTGTGTTGATGGTTATCTCAACTTAACTTTCCTTTCAAGGGTTTTGTTTTAAAAACTCTTGTCTCGCGAAATAAGCTAAACTATTTCCTTATAATTTAAAGTCCTTCGGCATATTTTTTTATCATTATTTTTCGTTTTCTTATATTAATTAAATATTTATTTAAATTTTCCGCTAATTATTTTTTGTCTCATTATAACAATTATTATTATTATTATTATTAAATAAATCGCCCTTGGATATAGTCGCTTTACAGGAAGTTAGGTGGCCAGGAAAAGGTAGTCAGGAATCAGGAAGCTTTGAATTATACTACGGGGGTGCAGAAAGACCTGCATTTGGAACCGGTTTTTTAGTCAGAAGGAGGATCCTGTCCGCTATCCGAGATATTAACTTTGTTACTGATAGGATATCATACATAATTCTAAAGGGTAAACGACATGATTTTATAATTGTAAATGTACATGCCCCCACAGAAGATAAAGATGACAAGATCAAGGATGAGTTCTATGAAGAATTAGAATGCGTATTTGATAGCCTTTCACGATATCAGATGAAAATTGTCTTAGGAGATTTTAATGCAAAAGTGGGGCGGGAAGATATATTCAAACCAACAATAGGCAAATTCAGTATTCATGAAGATAGTAACGACAACGGGGGTAGATTAGTCACATTTGCCACATCGAAGAATCTCATTGTTAAGAGCACAACATTTCAGCATAAGGATTTTCATAAATACAACTGGACGTCCCCAGATGGAGAAACTCGGAACCAGATAGATCATGTATTAGTGGATAAACGCTGGCACAGTAGCATCATCGATGTTAGATCAGTTAGAGGGGACAGACTGCAATTCGGATCATCATCTGGTCAGAGTGAAAATCAGACAACGGCTATCGCTTATGAGAGGAACAAACGCTAAAGATGATTTTGTAAAATTTGAATTAAGAAATTTGAAAAATGATGAAATGCGGCAAGAATACCAAATCAAAATTGCTAATAGATTTGAAGTACTGGAATCTTCAGATGACAATGTAGCAAACGAAGAAGAAACTGATATAAATAAAGAATTGGAGGCTATAAGAGATACTATTAAATTGTCAGCATCAGAAAGCATTGGTTGTTTAAAAAAAAGGCAAAACAAGAAATGGTTTGATGAGGAATGTGCCGACATTGTAAAGAAAAGAAAGCTAGCAAAAATGAAATGGTTACACGAGCCAAATGAGGTAAATTTACAGCAATTGGGTAGTATTAGACGGGAAACCACCAAGTTACTAAAGAGTAAAAAGAGGGAATATTTGAGAGAGAAGATTAATGATCTTGAAATGAACGCAAAAAATAGGAACTCTAGAGAATTATATCAGGGAATTAGTATAGAGAAGAAAGGGTTTCAGGCTACAACAAACATAATTCGGAATGAAAATGTGGATATGATTGCAGATTGCAGGAGTATATTAAATAGATGGAAAGGTTACTTTAATCAGCTATTAAATGTACATACAGAACAGGACATTGAGGAAGATAAGTTACAGACAGCAGAAATGCTAGTCGCAGAGCCACGTGCATTAGAGGTTGAAATGGCGATTGAAAAATTGAAGATGTATAAAGCATCAGGTTCAGATGAGATCCCAGCAGAACCGATAAAATCAGGGGCAGAAAAATTGATGGACAAGATACACTGGTTTCTTAGTATGATTTGGGAAAAAAAAGCTCTTCCAGATGAATGGAAGGAATCAATTATCGTACCAATTTATAAGAAAGGAGATAAAACTGATTGCAACAACTACAGGGGCATCTCATTACTTTCAACTTCGTACAAAATTCTAACAAATATATTAGTCCCTATATTGATGACATTCTAGGAGATCATCAATGTGGATTTAGAAGAAACAGGTCTACAACAGATCAGATTTTTAGTATAAGACAGATTTTAGAAAAGAAATGGGAATATAATGGTACTGTACATCAACTATATATAGACTTCAAAAAAGCATATGATTCAATTAAGAGAGAGAAGTTATATAGTATCCTGCTGGAGTTTGGAATTCCTAAAAAGTTAGTTAGACTTATACGAATGTGTCTAAATGGCACAAAGACTAGGGTGCGTGTAGGCAAACTGTTTTCGGACACTTTTGAAATCCAGAATGGGTTGAAGCAAGGAGATGCATTATCTCCTCTACTATTTAATTTTGTACTAGTGCATGCCATTAAATCTTTAGAGAATGAGGAAGGCTTACAACTCAATGGTATTAATAAGCTGTTAGTTTATGATAATGATGTAGTATTATTGGCCGATAGCGAGGAGATACTAAAGGACAGCACAGACTATTGAGTAACACTAAGAAATTAGGACTGGAAGTAAATATCAATAAAACTAAATATATGGTCACACGTAGAAATTCATTATATAATGGAAATGGACTGCTAATGACAAATGAGGGAAATTTTGAGGAAGTGGCTGAATTCAAATACCTAGGAACAATAATCACAAATAGGAATGAGATGCACAAGGAAATTAAACATAGGCTCAATTCTGGAAATGCGTGCTATTATGCATTGCAGAGACTCTTGATGTCCCAACTCCTTTCAAAAAACGTTAAACTGAAAATATATAAAACTATTATTCTACCAGTTATATTATATGGGTGCGAAACATGGACTCTTACGTTAAGGGAGGAAAAAATATTACAAGTATTTGAGAATAAAGTACTTAGGAAAATTTTTGGACCAAAGAGAGATGAACAGACAGGTAAATGGAGAAGACTACATAACAATGAACTACATGGTCTTTATAGGTAACCAGATATAATAAGAAGAGTTAAGTCTCGTAGACTGCGATAGGCAGGACATGTGGCACGCATGGGGATTGAAAGACTTGTAGGAAAACCAGAGGGAAAACGCCCAGTTGGTAGACCAAGAATGAGGTGGGAGAATAATATTAACTATGATTTGAGGGAAGTAGATTCTACAGGGAATAATTGGAAAGCATTAGCTCAGGATAGGGATGTATGGAGAGCTTATGTCCGCGCGGCCATGATCCTACGGGTTCGATAGTGCCAGTGAGTAAGTATTATTATTATTATTATTATTATTATTATTAATCTGAATGGTCTATATATTATATTGATTCAAAAACTGGACTGTTGCTTTAAGAGAGGAGAAAATATAGCGAATATTTGAGAATAAAATTCTTAGGAAAATGTTTGTACCAAAGAGAGATGAACAGACTGGTGATGGGAGAAGACTGCAGTATAGTGAGCTAGATGGTCTTTATAGGAAAACAGGTATAAAAGAAAAGTTAAGCCTCATATACTTCGATTGACAGGACATGTGGCAAGAATGGGGAAGGAAAAAGGAGCTAGAAAACTCCTTGTAGGAAAACGGGAGACAGAGACATAGAGAGAGAGGGGGAGGGGGGAGAGAGAGAGGGGGGGGGGAGAGAGAGAGAATGAGAGAGAGGGAGAGAGAGAATGAGAGAGAGGGAGAGACCTGTAGGTAGGCCAAGAATGAGGTGGGAGAATAACAATAACCATGATTTAAGGGAAGTTGATAATACACGGAATGATTGGAAAACATTAACTCAGGATTAGGGTGTATATAAGCCTTCTGTCCGCGCAGCCACGAACCTATGGGTTCGATAGTGCCGGTGAGTTAGTTTAGTTAATATTTACAATGTAATACTCCAAAACAGCATTAAAAAGTATTACAAAGAATGTCCTTTACAATCCGACCGTTGAGATGTCACTACAAAATTCAAGATGAACATGGTTGTTTAATATGCAAGGTAAATCCTGGCCACAAAATATCTTCTCTCTACAACTGCAGAGCCGGCCGCGGTGGACTAGTGATTATGCTCCTCGCCTCTGGCTCCGAGGGTCGCGGGTTCAAACTTGGCTGGGGTCGATGGATTTTTAGGAAGGAAAATCCAAGGAGCAAGTCCTCCGGGAGGGATAATAAGCAGTGGGTCCCTAGACCGAAGATTTTTAAGCTTGTAAAAGACCCTTAAGCCCGAATAAAGCAAAATTTACCGATCTCAACGTCCTAGTAATATCTTAGTTGCCTGTTAGATGTCTCATTGAGTCGGTGAGTTGACCGTATGCCATTCATGACATCTGTGAGCAAATAAGGCAACTAAAAATTAACTTGGTCTAGAAATTCCTTACAAAGGAGAGGCTATGACTCAACAATGGGCTACGCTATTATAGAAAAAGTTTTTTTTTTTAGATTTTAAAGTGGTCTTCTTATTGCCTTCTTTCATCGTTTATTAAATCCATCCGGTATTTTATTCGTAGGCGTTTTAGCATTGTACAATTAATTCATACGAGCAAGGAGTTAGCTGATGAACCTGGACGACATGGATATTTTTAATGAAAGTTCTCTTCCTTTAGCCCTTGACGAACCAATAACTAACTGCAGGGGACCTCACAGCCCGGCGCACTGAACCCGAGTTTTATAACTAGGTTGTTGCTATTCCCATAACTTTTTCCTACCTGACTTGGAACAGAACATATAAAAATAAGAAACAGTGTAATTAAACAAAAGATGGATGTTCAAACTTCAATTGTAGATTTCAAAAAAATAAAACGGTATTTTTACTCTTTACCTCCATGGTGAGACAGGCCTAAAGGCCCTTAGTCTACCAGCCGGCTGCAGGCCTCATATCTACATGGGTCAATCACGATCATCCAGTCAATGTAGGAGTGACATTGATCAGCATTTCGGGTCCCCAGCCGTTATAGGTGTTTTTCTCGACCTGGAGCCGCAACTTATTGTATACCTCGGGATGCTGGGTGGTCACCGGCCCCATTCTGGCCGAAATTCCATGAGAATATTTATTTCCCCATGGAAACTTGAACCAGCGCAAGTCCGGTAACTCTGCGCCAAGGCATTTGCCTTAATTGCTGGGTTCCGCCGCGGGGATATTAAAACGGCATGGTCATGCGAAAAGTGACAGAAGACAGATTCCTTAGAAGAATACTAGAATAAGTGCCACTTGATACAAGACAGCTGCCAAAAAATAACGTGGATTGATAGTGTTTTCAGCAGCATGATGTAAAAGGATTGGGCGATGGAAATTGGAATGACGGAGAAATGTGAAGGAGAATGACAATAGATTAATTGGGTGCAGGAAGATGTTCTAAATAAATAAAGATTTTAAATTGTTTAGATTTTCATCGGATAATTCTATCAACTTCATTGTCGGTTTATGAATATCCGGGAGAAGACCCATTCTATGCGATTTTTCTCCATTTAAAATGTATCTTTTTAATAACGCCTTGTTTCTCCAAACTGGTCTAATGCAACTACGAAAGATAAAAATAATGCAAAAAAGTTAATACTTCCTCCAGTAATGACCACGTATACTTAAAACTGCTTTGTTAAATTGCACTATCTCTTAACAACTGGTGCTACCGGTTTTGGTCCGCTCTTGGAATTCACCTCGGGCGCGAATCTCATGAAAATGATCCTGTCCTTGTACCAGCATCACCTCGTCTTCTACCTGCTCAACGTACGTCCGGTTTTAATCAGCCAACCTTACTACTGTTCTGACAAAATCTCCATTCCATGGATATGCACTGATTAGTAACTAAGTGTACACATTTAAAAACGAAGCAGAAATTAAAAATATGAGATAATTCTATTAAATAAGAAAACCGATTAAGAAATACGATTATTTCTTTTTAATGGTTAATTTCAGTTTATTATGAGATATAATAAAAATGTCAATGACATTGTTTAGAGCGAGAAGATATAAATTAAGTGTGTTATGCATCAATCGGCTAAGCGCCATTAAAAATATATTTTGATGCCATCTGTTGCACTGGTAAGTGCACACTTTTAGCGCCAAATCTTTAAATATAGCCTTATTATTAAACAAAAATGTAAATGTCATCAGTCCTATCAGAGATTCTGTGTTTTGCAACAAACGGCTATGAAATTAGATCTTCATAAATACCAATTTAAATTTTGTATCATGCAGCTTAGCGCCAAATGTTCCCGTTCTTATATTGTTGATGCTTAACTAAGTATTGTTGGTTTGGCGCTACAATAAATAGTGAAGATTGTCAAGTCAGTGTGATGCTTTAACGTAAATGGCATCCAGAGCTCAGAAAAAATTAGATATGGTTTATACAGTGGCGTGCTACCCAGCACTGCTGGGATAATTAGTATATTCAACATTTTGGATTAAAATAAACTAATAGATGTACCAAATTTCATTCAAGTCAATTACCGTGAACATTAAATTTCAAATTTCCCGCCATCTTTCGCATTCGGCTTGACGGAGCTTCCTGTGTTCACATTACCAGCTACTAAATTACAGATTAATTCACGCATGTGTATTTCGATGCGTGGCTAATAGACCATCGATAACCCACACTAGTGGGTTATCGATGCATTAGACAAATCTTGTGACGAAGTCATTGAATACCAGCTAGCTGGGCCTGACGCCATAACTCGAAAGCGAAATATACATGTTGATCGATAGCCATAAGGTCGAATGAAGTTTCGATCTATCGATTGATGAATCATTCCTTTCCTGATGAGAGACGAGAAATGCGATTGGTTCATTTGTAAAGTACCAGTATCTCAATAACATAATTTTCGAATTAATATTTTTATATTCATAATACATGATGATGATGATATTCATAATACATAAAAGGAACTAGGAAGGAGACACTTTAAAATTTTATAAAACAATGGCGGTTCCAACATTACTGTATGGGTCTTAACCAAAAGCCAAGAACGAATAGAAACGTCAGAAATGAGGATTCTGAGGAGTGTGGCTGGCTATACAATAACAGATCGAAAACGAAATGAAATATACGAAGTGAACTAAATATATTCAAACTTTTTTAAAAATTATTATTCACTGAGAGTAATTAATATTGCAATTGCAAAAAAATCGACGAACATAAAAAGAATATCAGTACACCAGGTGCAGAACTTTCAGTAATCAGTGAACACATAGTTAATCAAAATCATAAAATGAAATGGAATGACATAAAAATTTTACACAAAGAAAATAATTACCAAAAAATATTAATAGCAGAAATGGCCTATATAAAAAAGAACAAAATAAAGCATTAAATAAACAAAACGATTTAAATGAATGGTGTGGAACATATGATTCCCTGCTAAAATATTTTTAATTATAAATTGAAATTTTAAATTTATACATTTAAATTTGTATACATATATTCATAAAAAAATAATTGTCTTGGTGATGGTAACTATGTACAATAAATTTATAAACAACCATGTCTTGAAAATAATCTCACAACAGGAGATTGAAACGTCGACACAATAAATTTATGTTTTGACTGAGATAACGTTTATTTTTTTTTTTTTGTAATTATAGTATACTCAAACTATTAGATGGAATTGCACAATACAGAGATGAATGGATTGACCACATCTTTAGGATGGATAAGAATAGAATTCCGAAATATAATACAATAATGGATCAAAGGCGAAGTGAGGATATACGAAGAGAACTGAATATAATCAAACTATTACATAGAATTACACAATACAGAGATGAATGGATGGACCAGATCAATAGAATGGATAACAATATAATTCCGAAACAGATTCTTCATTACGAACCACTAGGTCGAAGAAATGTTGGAAGACCCAGTAAAATAAGGATAGACCAATTCTAACATGAGATCGGAATAGACCAGCAGGTCTAGTCCTTGATGATATTCATAATACAGTATTTGATTTATGCAAGTTATATTTTTTTACAAAATACAGAGAAACAATATAAAATAAAATTATGTGGTATTCTTTGTCAGCTATAGCAACCTATTAATTTAAGAAGTCTTATTTATATCATGTAATTGAATAACTCAACAATTGAACGATTGCGAACGTGTATATATTTTTTGTGGAAATCAACCGTTCAAGTAGGCCTAATTTAATATCGGCACTGAGTTTTTTTTGTTTGTTTTTTTGCGAATGCGCTATTAATTTGCTTTCAGGAGTTTTAGTGTTACTGATAAATATGATTTGTTAAATTACTAAAAATGGAATTGAGTGATTACATAATATACACTACCGACCCATTTTAAGTGAGTAACAACATAAGAATAAAGAAATCAGGCGCTTGTCAATTCAGAGGTCATTTGTAACAGGCGCTGAATTAGGAGATCCACTGAAGATCAGTTAGTAAAATTTGTTCTATTTTTCTTTTTGTGAAATAAAAAGTATATTTTTTTCTAAATTTGTTCTATGATAATTTTAATACATACATTTCTAATGTGAATCATTCATATTAAAAACATGAGATAAATTATATGTATTATTATTTAATGTTGTTCCACTTAATTTTAAGTACTGTTCATAGTTACATAATCACATTATTTAGTCATGTATATGCCTTTTTTAAAACGTATTATAGTTCCAAATAAAAATTTAGTGATGGGTGTCTATCTATATTTTTTACCCCAAGGTATAAAAAAATTGATTTCACGAAATTATTACAGAATGCCTGTTTTTTTTTTCGTTTTGTGTGTGTGTGTGTTTTTTGTATGTATAGTAATTGTATGAATAAATTGGATTTATTTAGAAAACATTATTAATTTAATGTAATATGTAGACTATGAAGTATTAGAAAAACAATACAATATAATATAAACACATACCAATAATATACAAACACTACTAATATTATGATACAATATTTTAAATCAACATTGTATACGCATTACCCTGACTCTTGGCTGATTGTACATAATAAAATATCCCATACTATTAGGCCTACGCATCAACAGTGTGAACGCCCGCTTGCGGCACTTAACTGATTAATGCAGAACGATTATGAAACCATTATCATTTCGTCTAAAGTGCAGCATTGGGATATTGAGCGTTAAAATAATATAAATTGTTTTTGCCCATACAGTACGAATCAGTATAAATATACAATATAATCTAATAAGCGATTATTAACTCAGATATCATTAAATAGCTTTTGCTAGAGTTCAAATGTAAAAAAAAAAAATAAACATATTTTTCTGGGAACTTACTAAATTGCGCATAGCCGTTTGTTGCATAATGTCGTCCAATTAGTTCCTGCTGAACTTTGGAATTCCTACAACTAGAACTAGGCTTACTGATAATACTTACTTACTCACCGGCACAATCGAACCCTTAGTTTCAAGCCCGCGCGGACATCCCTATCCCGAGCTAATGCTTTCAAATCATTCCCTGTATAATCTACTTCCTTCAAATCATAGTTGATATTATTGTCCCACCTCGTTCTTGGTTTACCAACCGGGCGTTTTCCCCTCTGGTTTCCTACAAGAAGCTTCCATGCACGTCATTCATTCCTCATACGTGCCACATGTCCTGCACATCGCAGTCTATGATACTTAATTCTTCTTATTATACCTGGCTTCCTATAAAGACCATGTAGTTCATTGTTAAGTAGTCTTCTCCATTTACCTGTATGTTCATCTCTCTTTGGTCCAAAAAAATTCCTAAGTGCTTTATTCTCAAATATTCGTAATCTCCTTTCCTCCCTTAAAGTAAGAGTCCATGTTTCGCATCCATATAATAACTGGTAGAATAATAGTTTTATAATATTTTCATTTTAACGTATTTTGAAAGGAGATGGGACATCAAAAGTCTCTATAATGCATAATAGTATGCATTTCCAGAATTGAGCTTATGTTTAATTTCTTTGTGCATCTCATTCCTAATTGTGATAATTGTTCCTAAGTATTTGAATTCAGCAACTTCCTTAAATTTTTCCTCATTTGTTCATTAGCTGTCTGTTTCCATTATATAATCTATTTTCATGTGTGACCATACATTTAGTTTTATTGATATTTACTTCCAGTCCTAATTTCTTAGTATTATTCAATAGTGTGTGCGTGTTGGCCTTTAGTATATCCTCGCCATCGTCCAATAGTACTACATCATCAGCATAAACTAACAGCTTATTAATACCATTGAGTTGTAGGCCTTCTTCATGCTCTAAAGATTTGATGGCATGCTCTAGTACAAAATTAAATAGGAGAGGAGATAGTGCATCTCCTTGCTTTAATCCATTGTGGATTTCAAAAGTATCCGAAAACTGTTTGCCTACACGCCACCCTGATCTTTGTGCCATTTAGACATATTCGTGTAAGTCTAACTAACTTTTTAGAAATTCCTAACTCCACCAGTATACTATATAACTTCTCCCTCTTAATTGAATCGTATGCTTTTTGAAGTCTTATGTTTAGTTGGTGTACAGAACCATTATATTCCCATTTCTTATCTGAAATCTGTCTTATACTAAAAATATGATGTGTTGTAGACCTGTTTCTTCTAAATCCACATTGATGATCTCCTAGAATGTCATCAATATAGGGAGTAAGTCTGCTTACTAATATATTTGTTAGAATTTTGTACGAAGTTGAAAGTAATGAGAAGCCTCTGTAGTTGTTGCAATCAGTTTTATCTCCTTTCTTATAAATTGATACGATAATCAATTCTTTCCATTCATCTGGAAGAGCTCCATTTTTCAAAATCATACTAAGCAACCGGCTTATCTTATCCATCAATTTTTCTCCCCCTGATTTTATCAGTTCTGCTGGGATCTCATCTGAACCTGATGCTTCATATAATTATCTTCAATTTTTCTATCGCCATTTCTACCTCTAATGCACTTCTTTCTGAGACTAGCATTTCTGCTGCCTGTAAATTATCCTCAATGTCCTGTTCTGTATGTACATTTAATAGCTGATTAAAGTAACTTTTCCATCTATTTAATACACTCATGGAATCTGCAATCATATCCTCACTTTCATTTCGAATTATGTTTGTTCTAGCCTTCTCCATCCTAATTCCCTGATATAATTATCTAATGTTCCTGTTTTTTGAATTCATTTCAAGATCATCTCTCTCAAATATTCCCTCATTTTACTCTTTAGTAACCTGGTGGTTTCCCGTCTAATACTACCCAATTGCTCTAAATTTACCTCATTTGGCTTGTGTAGCCATTTCATTTTTTCTAGCTTTCTTTTCTTTACAATGTCGGCACATTCCTCATCAAACCATTTCTTGTTTTGCCTCTTTTTTAAATAACCAATGCTTTCTGATGCTGACAATTAAATAGTATCTCTTATAGCCTCCCATTTTTATTTATGTCACTTTCTTCTTCGTTTGCCATATTGTCATCTGAAGGTTCCAGTACTTCAAATCTTTTAGGAATTTAGATTTGGTATTTTTGTCGCATTTCATCGCTTTTCAAGTTTTGAATTCCAATTTTTCGGAATCATCTTTAGTATTTGTTCCTCTCATAAGCGATAACTGTTGTCTGATTTTCACCCTGACCAGATGATGATCCGAATTGCAGTCTGTCCCTCTAACCGAATTAACATCGATGTTGCTACTGTGTCAGCGTTTGTCCACTAATACATGATCTATATGGTTCCGAATTTCTCCATCTGGAGACGTCCAGGTGTATTTATGAACATCCTTATGCTGAAATGTTGTGCTTTTTGATGTGGCAAAGCTGACGAATCTAACGCCATTGTCATAACTATCTTCATGAAGACTGAGTTTGCCTATTGTTGGTTTGAATATATCTTCCAGCCCCACTTTTGCATTAAAATCTCCTAAGACAATTTTCATATGATATCGTGAAAGCCTATCAAATACGCATTCTAATTATTCATAGAACTCATCCTTGATCTTGTCATCTTTATCTTCTGTGGGAGCATGAACATTTACGATTATAAATTCACGTCGTTTACCCTTTAGAATTACGTATGACATCTTATCACTGAGAAACTTAATATCTCGGATAACGGACAAGATCCTCCTTCTGACTAAAAAAAAAACCGTTCCAAATGCAGATCTTTCTGCATCCCCATAGTATAATGCAGAGCTTCCTGATTCCTAACTACCTTCTCCTGGCCACCTAACTTCCTGTAAAGCGACTATATCCAAGGGTGATTTATGTAATTCCCGGGTTAATATCCCTAGTGCCCCGCTATTGTATAAAGTCCTAACATTCCACTGATAAAACTACTATGATAAACTGCAATACAAACGATACATTTGTAATAGTGGAATTGACGGACGATATTTAAACTAAAAACATTGTCTAAAGTATTGAAGAGTACAGTCCGTCACGCAGGAACTGCGTAAACTAAGAAAATTCCTCAACAGGTCGAATTTTTAATTCAATTTTGCTGCTTTACGGAATATATATTCGTTTTAATTCTTCTTCTTCCTTTCATATGATAGACCTAGTTGTCTGTTACGGTCTCAATCCAACTTTGAAGGGTGTGCGCAATGATCTCTTGCCTGGTGGCTGGTAATTTAAGATTTGATATGGTATTCTTGTTCTGCTCATTCTTCTTATGTGAGATTTCCAGTTGTTTCTGTATTTTTGCACACTCCTTGATTGATTTAATTTTAATTAAATCATAGCCTAATATATCCAGTTTACGTTGCGAGAAAAAAAGGCTGCCACTAGAGCGATTTTTAAATTGGGCCTACGGTTTTCAAGTAAACCCCTTTCAATAGTAAAATTTTATAAGTAATACTTTTTTAATGGCATATACCGAGATTTGTTGCAAAAATCTAAAATTGCTGCAGATAGAGCGTTTTCTAAATTTTTGGTTTCAGATGCATCCCCAATCGTAATGATCCTATTTTTCTGGTTCATTGACTTGACCTGACATTTTTAATTTATTGCTATATCCCGAGTTTGATCTTGTTCTTGTATCTTGTAAGCCCATGTTTCCCTTAACAGAGATTTAGGCGCTTTCCCCTACAGGGAAGAATTTGAACCATACTAATTTAGTTACACTTGTTTTCGTATAGATGTCATTTGAGTGGTCCGTGGTCAGCGTTCCGCCTCATATTGACATCTAGGATACCAAGGTAGGGCTAGGAGGGGAAAATTAGGTACATTTTGCTTAGAGACCTTTTCATTCAGGCTTAAGGATCTTTTACGAGCCTGAAAATCTTCAGACTCGGGACCCACGACTTAAAAGTCCCTCCAGGAGGACTTGCTCCTTGGATTTCTCCATCCTAAAAAAATCCATTGACCCCGGCCGGGTTTGAACGCGCGACCCTCGGGACCAGAGGCAAGGAGCATAACCACTAGTCCACCGCGGCCGAGTTTGATACCGAAAAAAAATAGCCCTAAATCATTAAAAGACAGATACAGATATATATATATATATATATATATATATATATATATATATATCATCGGTTGATTGATGTCTTTGACATCGTCCTATTCCTAATAGCCAATTTTGTGGGTCCATCCAATCTCCTAGTTGTAGATGTTTCTCCTTCATGTAAGCCTATAAATCTATTCCCTGGCTCCAGGAGGTTTTAAAAGACAATTTTAGATTATACTGTATTAAAACTCAGCAGTTAAGATGGTACGGACATGTCCAGCGAATGGAAGATGATCAGCTATCAAAATGTGTTTTCAATTGAACACCTGAGGGAATACGAGCCAGAGGAAGACCTATATATATATATATATATATATATATATATATATATATATATGAAAAGAAAAATTAATTCCTGAACCGGAATTTGAACCAGGGACCTCTAATCCTATACGTTAGTGCGTTATCCACCATGCTATCCAGGCATCCAAGTGCAAACATTAATTGTTCTTCCTTATGTATAATTCTGAAATCATAAGAGACAGAGGGAAGCTTCTATAACAAGAAAGCGTTTTAATGAGAATATGTTTACTTTATATCAGTGACGCTTTTTTATTTCGATGTTACAATTTATATATATATATATATATATATTGATGATCATTCTTGGCATTTACTACATAAGATTAATGAAGATTTGTATTTTTTAAATAGTTTCACGAGAACAACAAACTTCAATAGCCAATCGCTTGGGAATTTGCGACAAAAGTATGAGTTATGTCGTTGGTTTCTTCCATTACCCAATCTTCGTATTGTTTGTAATTTAACTGTATTTTATAAACGTTTCAGTTGTAAGTTTTCTCCAATTGACGTTATTCTTCGTTGGCCAGTTCTCTGTACGTCCCCCTCCACTTCCAGTCTCACGCAGGTCACTCGCACTTTCCCACGTGATTACAAAACTTATTATCGTTCCAACAATACAAATATCCAAACTATTACTGTTACCTCTGGCGATTATTTCGATAAGCTAGTACAGTACTGTTAACGCTAATTTTGTATTCTGAATATTTTCTTGGTACTATTAGGAGATACAGAGTGCTTACACGCTCACTCTATTGTGTAACACTAAGAAATTGGGACTGGAATTAATTGCAATAAAACTAAATATATGTTCACAAATAATAATTTTATAGTTATATAAAATAAATGGACAGTTAATGACAAATAAGGGAAATTTTGAAGAAGTGACTGAATTCAAATACCTAGAACAATAATTACAAACAGGAATGAGGTGCACAAAGAACTTAAACATAGGTTCAAATTCTGAATAAGCATGCTATTATATATTATAGGGACTCTTGGCCAAACTTCTCTAAAAAAAAGATGAACTGAATATAATATACAACTGTTATTTTCCCAGTTATGGATGCGAAACGTGGGCTCTTACTTTAAGGGAGGATAAAATATTACGAGTATCTGAGAATAAAGTTCTTAGGAAATTTTTTGACCAACCAAGAGATGAACATACAGGTGCATGAAGAAGACTATGATCTTCATAGTAAATCAGATATAATAAGAAGAGTTAAGTGTCGTAGACTGTGA